>JANSTV010067286.1:0-11128 GCA_027564135.1 Lestremia cinerea
TCTCAACTTACTCGTCGCCGGTCATCGATTTTGGCAAACATGTTATTCACTTCGCTCACTTGGTTTTCCTGCAAACATAAAGTTTCCATTCGTCACTTGAGGATATCGATTTGGTTTATTTTAAAATGTGAAATTAATTGCTTTGGTATTTTTGGAGTGAGGTGTAATTGAATCGCGTGAGGCTCACGTGGTTGCCGGAGGTGTTGACATTTCGACAGCTTTGATAAGCTTTCAATTAGCCCCCACGTGAGCACGCGATGGCGAAGGCCACGACATGGTTGAACACTCACACATTCCACCTCAATCTCAGTCATTTTCGTCTTGCGGTCATCTTCGTTGGCATCTTCATCTAGTTTAATTTGACCTAAACGACGTTCCATGTCCTCGTTGATCAACTTGTTCAAATACGATTGCAACTGAATCTCCTGGCAAATGCGCCGTTCTTCCAGAATGTTCCATCGTTTCTTACGAGCTAATCGCAACTGTGACGCGATGTCATCGCCGAAATTTCGTTTTTGTTCCTTGGCTAAGTCGCAAGCTGCAAACAGAAGATTCATTGTCAAGCGATTCAGACAGTTCGAGGCGGGGCAGGACAATCACCTCTTTGCAAGTGTTTGATCGCCTCATCGTAATACTCTAACTCCATCAGACTTTGGCCCAAGAAGAAATGACCTTTCACCAGATTCTGGTCCATGTCGAGGGCACGACGACAGTCTTGGCTGGATTGATCCCATCGCTTCAATTTCAAATTGCACAGCGCTCGATTTGTGAAGTATGTTGCATTCGTGGGATTCTTTATCTGAGAAAAAAAATGAGTAGAGTTCGTTATTGTTACCTCGCGAGGTTGTTTGCTTCGCGAATGGGACGTTCGCTAAAAATAACCCAAGATTGTTGTTTTGGAGCGTGATTCATTCGACGGCGACGAAATGCCGGAATTTTCTCGCGAATTCTGGTCAACAACTTGTGAAAAATACGAGCAAACCTTCTCGGTTGAAACTCGGATGTCTCACCGAAGAGGCACAGTGGATTTGACCAAAGGTAATCAACTGGAGACAAAAAAAGCAGTCGCCTGCGTCCATTTCGAATGCTTAAGGGAATCGAATGACGCAATGCGAACTGATGATGTGACAGTTATTCTCAATAACAATTCACGCACACGACAACAATCCAGCGATCATAAAACCCGCGCTTGCAATTAATTAGTCAGCTCTGGTTGAAGCCGTTGCAGTAAAGTCCGAATAAACGCATGGCTCAGCACGAATGCGATACGGTCGATGGACCACAAGAAACCGCTTAGTTGAACGAAAATCTATTCAGTAAACTAAAACTGAGAGATAATTCACTGTAATGTGAATGCAATTAGATATCCGCGAGCGTCAAAACTTCCGCCCGAAGGCATATTTATAGCTTCAGGTTCATGGTTCACCATTTCCAGTATAATCCAATTTGCCAAAGCGTTGCCGTCGAGCAAAACTTGTTTCAATTGGTTGACCGTTCATTTAGCACTCGACCAATTAAGCACCCGTTGCTCCGCTCGATTGATTGATTTCAAATCACACCTTCGCCATCCCATCAACACTTACGATTGCTTTTGTGTAACAATTGATCGCATCGTCGAATTTTCTCGCCGAAAATAGACGATTCCCCTGATCTTTCAGTTCAACATCGGTCAAATTTGCGGTTGAATAAATATTCTTGCTCATGTTTGCGTTTCGAGAGGGGGTTCTGGAAGAGCTTCAATACCACTTTTCTCGCCGCTTTTCAGAATTGTTCTGGATTTTCTTCTCAAATTTGTATTTCCTTTATGCTTCCGAATTGCCGCAGGCTGCTGGGGCACCTCCTCATAGCCTCCAAGTCCTCGATTCCCACAATGTCGAAACTTTCGACTTTTACTGAACTCTTCGGGTGCTCGCGAAACTGTTATCGTTATCGACGCCAGCTAGTTATCTCCCGAATCAATATGGTTGGCTCATTTCCAGCCAATCGAAAAAAAGCTTCAAAAATTAATCTGCTGATTTTTCAGATTCACTTTAATTGTTGTTTGATTTGGAACTATCAACCTCTGGAATTCTCTTCGTTTCTTTCTGTTTCTCACACAACAATGATCGCCATATTCATCGTGAATGACAGTTCTTTGCCTGCAACTTCATGTTGGACGGTTCGATTTGAGTTTGCTATAAATTCTGGCTGAGTTCGGTTGACAGTTTCAATTGGCGGCTCTTGAAGTGAACCTCGGATCTATTTGGAACCACACCATATAGACCACCTCAGAGTGTTCCTAGACATTGCATTCTGATTTCCGTCTACGATTTTAATCTTCGCCGAAGTCGAGCCATCAACCCTCCTTTGGTTATGCACCACCTGGAAAATACCATAAACCAATAAGAATCCAACTGAGCCGGACCAGTACCCAACTGTCATCGTCGAGCTGTCACGAAACGTCGAAGAGGCTGCTCCACACCTTTACAGTGCGTGCACATTTGTTTTCAAACAAATCGGTGGAAAAATCGTGAAAAATATTGATTCGAATGAAATGAGAAAAGCCGCGGCAAAACAGTGACAATGTAACTGGCCTGCACCAAATCGTACAACGACTCGACAGCACAGAAGCGAAACAACAAATCACAAAAAATGTTTTCCAAAAAGAAATTACTATTCTTATTTTGTATGTTTGTCACGATGCTTAGTTTGATGTGTTATTGGCTGTATTTTCTAAATTTAGACCGCCTGCGACGGAAGTTACGTGAGTAAACGCCCATCTCCATTTCAAGACCCTTTGCAGCGAATGACAATAATTCCGAATTGATAATTGCAGCCCGGAACATCGTTGACAGTCCGGCCAACGCGATGGCTCTGCATCAGAACGTGAACGCAAGTCAATACGATGAGAATTTAGTGGTGATTTATAATCGCGTACCCAAGACTGGATCAACAAGTTTCGTCAATTTAGCTTACGATTTATGCAAGAAAAACCATTTTTACGTGTTGCATATCAATGTTACGGCTAATATGCATGTGCTATCGCTAACCAATCAGGTAAGACGGGCTGTCATTCGATAATGGCATCCAACACACTAATCCCGTAATGCATTCATATGCTTGAGCACTTTAACCGCAAGACATGGTCCTCGCGCAACCACTTTCAACCGCGAAAACAAGCAACAACATCAACACAAATACGATATTTCATTCACAGATGAACTTGGTTCGCAACATAACCGCATGGAATGACATGAAACCGGCACTGTATCACGGGCATATGGCCTATTTAGACTTTTCAAAGTAATTGCTTCCCCAACAGCGCACCCAGCCGGAGGTCTCATTCATCTCGGACTGCATTCTCTTTCAGATTCTCGATGCCATACAAGCCGATCTACATCAACATTGTTCGTAGACCGCTGGACCGATTAGTCTCTTACTATTACTTCCTACGTTATGGCGATAACTACCGGCCGCATTTGGTGCGGAAGAAAGCCGGTGATAAAATGGTGAGTTCACTCCGACCTCATATCGACCAGAATACGCCAATCGCATCCCTCCTCCCTCGCAGACGTTCGACGAATGCGTCCAGAAGAAACTACCCGACTGTGATCCAAAAAACATGTGGCTGCAGGTGCCGTTCTTCTGCGGTCACGCGTCTGAATGTTTTACTCCCGGAAGCCAATGGGCCTTGGACCAGGCCAAACAGAGCTTAGTCAATAACTACTTCCTAGTTGGTGTTACCGAAGAGATGGAGGATTTCATTTACCTTCTCGAGTCATCATTGCCAAGGTATGCTCGCTGAGTCACCCCTCCACCTCTCAACACAGTCCCAACTCATCGTCACCAATCTATTTTCAGAATGTTCAACGGATCAATGAATCACTTTTTGAATTCAAGCAAATCCCATTTGCGTCAAACAACATCGAAAATCGAGCCAAAGGCCGAAACTGTGGCCGAAATAAAAAAATCGACTGTGTGGAAAATGGAAAATGAATTGTACGAATTTGCGCTGCAGCAATTCCATTTCTTGTACAAACTGCAGCATCAGATCAAAGTTCAGGGAAAGAATTTGATGCAGAAGTATTTTTATGAGAAAATTCGACCGAAACAGAATTGATGGAGGAGGGAAGGGGGGTTACTAGGTGTAGTTAGAGGCGAAATAAAGTCGAGATTTGCGAGAAAACGACCTTTGGCTTTGGAATTCCACACCCTTCACAGCACTCTGACCCCTCTCCGGCCATGCGAATTGCCCGAACCGCCGGACGTTCATCACGAATCGATTCGAAATAATCGTCGATGACGTCAACGCGCTCACAAGCACCTCATGCCCTGCACAAGAACGCTCGTTGCCTTTTCAAATGTCTCGATCATCGTGCGATTGCATGATTGATGTTCAGCAATGAAAAGTCCGTCGAGTTTAGTAAAAGCGAATAAATTTGCGACTGGCAATGGGAACGATGGAAACAATGCGACGCCCAATACACTTTTGTCACTGAATATGTGTGTGAGTGCATGTGTTGGGTGAAAGGAGGGGGCCTCCACGAACGTATGCGCCTGCATTCGCCTCTTATCAAAATCGATACAAATTGCATAACAAATCACCATATGATTTCGAATGCAGCAGCGTCACTGCAGCCCATGTGTTGGTGCAGCAATTGTTCGAGACGCGGTGAACGCCGGTGTGGTGAGCATCAACGCTAATGCGTCAACGTGCCACCAGTTGCTTTTCCATCTTGACCTCGCACAGTTTCCAATCAGTTTTCCAATTCAGTTCGAGAAATAAACAATAATCGCTGCGTGTGTTCGCCATCGTCTGTTTCTTTGCTGTTTTGTGCTGTCTTGAGGTTGCGACCCGATGCAATTTGGTGTTTTGTCCCTCTTCTTGTTTCAGTGAATATCAATCGGTTTAATTGTGGCGTTGATCGTCGCGGGAATATGAATTCCGGGTTTGAGTTCATGTGGTCAAGACGATCGCTCTTCAATTAAATCGAAACGGTTGGAGCTTTTTTCTTCGAATGAAATTCTGTGATTCGATTGCATTTGTGTTTTATCGCTGAGCAATATCTGAGTGGGTTGTCAGTTTTCATTGCCAATCGGATTCATCGCGTTTCGTTTAATCCGTCGCACGTGCGGTTGATTACCGGAACGATCGATAGTGATGAGATGAGTGATTAGCGGAGAGAAAATCACCTTTCAAGGATTCGAATAGTCGTAAAAGTCTCGCCAAATAACCGTTCGTCTGAAAGCATCTGCCGCGGAGTGATTCGTTCCAGGGCCGGTCTCCGTCATTTTCGGTCGCACCAAAAACACTCGAGGCGACTTGTATCGGAACACCCATGTCCGCCCCAGCGCTTTCAACTCGAATTCTAAATCGATACTCGAATAAACAACGTTTCGCACCGAGCTTGATCGAAACAGATTTTTGGCTTTCACTTTGATTTCAGCCAGATGGTTGGGTTCGCTCAGCCAACATATTCCGTGGTGTGGCATTGTTTTTGAAGAATTCCAACAGATCAAATCGTTGCGTGCCAGCATTACTCGCGGCTCGAATGGCATAATGGATCTTGTGCAATATCGGTGCGATCATGTAATACGTCGCTGTCGTCGTTGCACCGTCACATTCGCTGCCGGTGACGTTGTTGTGGCCTGCGAGTATCTATGCAACAGCAGAGCACCATTCTATTGGCATTCCATGATGCAATCCCATCGATTGCAGTGCACCCGTTCGGTTCGGAACGGTCTCGTGTTTGATCAGCTGATTGATCGACATGTGAACTGGTTTTGTAACTGTTGCACTGCTGCCGTCACCCGTTTCGATTTCGAAAGACATATGATGAAAACCCCAATCGACCTTCTTCTTCTTCGTTTTCCGCGTCGATTGTCGTCATTCGGCACATTCCATTCCAGAGAACAACTCACGCATTCCCTCAATGAATTCGCCCCGTTTCCCATTGACCGCACCGCAGCGCTGCGTCTCAAGATTACCGCAACCTCTTTCGCATGTAAATATTGAAATTGTTGAAATGCAAATGACAAAAAAAGAAAATTAAATAATAGAACGTTAAACGGCAGCCTCGACGCGCAACAACAATGAAACAAAAAACAAACGAACAAAACAATTGTATCGAAAACAAAAACATCGACATCACAATGACGAATGCTAATTGCAATTAAATGTTCTTTTCGATTGCGCCAATTGCGACACTCACCGTCGAAAGGCTAGACGCGATATCTGGACTATATAAAGTGAGGAAAATTCATTAGAGCTTTCAAAGTTGATTCCGTGCTAATCGCGATTGTGATACCGTTAACTCCAGCGCAGTTCCTGTCAACCGAATCGCACGACCGTTGCAAAACGCACTCAATTCGAATCGCCGCACGAAAAATCAATGTGTTTCGTTGCGTTGCGTTGCCAATTGATTTTGTGATTTGTGTGTTTTTTGTTTTTCTTTCTTTCGTTTTTTTTCGCACTTCGCGTCATTTCGTATCGTTCCTCAAAGGCCGATTTTCGTGATTTTGCCACTCGAAAAAAGCACACACACACACACCAAAGCCGTTTCGATTTCAATCGAAAGCGAAATTATTAGCGCGTGTGAACTCCTTCAACGCGGTCGGGCATTTTCGTTGGGTGAATATCGACAGTCGGCGCGAATGAATTTTCAATTGAAATATTGACGTGATATTGTCGACAAGCGAATATTGGAAGGTTTTCGACATTTACGAGCGTGTTGTGTTTGAAGCGTTTGTGAGTTTTTCTTTGATTCGAACCGAAATCAATAAACAACATTCTCATCGTTTGTGAGCTCATAGGCGGATATCAGTTTAATTTCGACGACTGCAGTAAACAAAAGGTGAGTTTGGATGAATTTTTTTCCGCGATTTTTTTTGATTAGATTCGTTTTGTGGAGGCGACCGAGAACGTTTCCATGGGCCATTATTGCGAGCTGATGGAACGCGCGATCGTCAACAAAAGCGATTGAGAATGTTTGCATCATTCTGATGGAACTTATGGAGTGGTGCGCGGGGGAGATTCACTCCGAATTCGGAATGGTTGTTCCGGGCTCCAGTCATCGTGAAGTGCACAAAACTCGTTTGGCTTCGTTCAAAGTCCGTCGGAAATATCGATTGTTTCATCGTGACCGCTCACAAGTTAATTATTTTGGAATTTTTAATTGGCCCCGAAATCGACTTAAAAATAGCCGAAATGCGTGTTTGATAGCTGAAGTGCGATTGGCATGTGCGATTCAAGCATGACGTGGCCAATGTGCCTCGCATTGGAAATGAGTGGAATGCCTACCCGTTGCGTGTGAAGCTCTCGGTGATAACGGCGGATCGAGTGAAACACCCGTCTTGACCCTTCCTCAATCGCTTGTTGTTCTCCAACAGTTGATTACATTTATCTGCCATGACATTCTTTCCACTCGAAAGTGAATTATTCATCAAAACCTATTGACATCCAAATAGAAAGACGTCAATGGGCAAGGATCGCTTTGAAAGCGAAGAGTTGAACAAAATAACAATAAAAACAAACAAAATAACAAAAACAGCTCCGTTGGGCAAATGATTCGTTTGCGTAAACTTGAATCAAGGTCGCGGAAGCGGTGAATGCGAGTTCAAAAGTTCGATACTCATCGAAATTGACGTGTGCTGTGTGGGCCGTTGGACGGACCACTTGGGAATCGCGCAAGTCAGCTGAGTTGATTGCGACTCGTATCGAGAATATTGATTGCGAACAGTAATCACCGCCGTTCGAGATAGACTTCTGCCTAGGCATTAAATGGCGTGATCATCCATTGCAGTTCGATAATTATCGTTTCGCAAGCGCATAGTGATTAAATTAATTCAATTAGAATTTAATTGTTTCGAAATGCAATGGTTTTTTTCGCAGACGTTTTCTAATCGACGTCGACTACAATGTGATGCATTGGATGTTCGTGTTTGCGGTTTCCGATCGGAAAAATGGTAGATTCCCATCAGCGAATGACGTCGGTTGGTCGTTTGTGCGCAAGCACTTGAAATGAGTTTATTTTTGTTGGAGACGATCAACGAAAGTCGATTGCGTGGTAGAACAGGTCCAGAAGGCCGGACAATGGCCATTCAACAGGTTTTTTTCTCGGTTTCGGTCATTGTGGCGATGATCGGTTGAAATTCGTCTTAGCTCTCGATGCAACAGTTGCCATTAAGCAGGCGCTGATATTCTTGGCAAAGGAATTTGTTGCCATTTCTTGTCGAGACCCCGTCCAAATTGAAGTAGTCGAAATTTCAAGTGAATTTTTTCCTCGAAATTTTTCCGAATGTCATTCAATCAACGTGAAGTACTCAGCGTGAACATTGGCCAGGCGGGCATTCAAATTGGAAATGCGACATGGCAGCTGTATTGCTTGGAGCACGGCATCACTCCGGAGGGGACACTTCAGGATGATCATGGTGATCATGTCGATGTGGGATTCAACACGTTCTTCGAAGAGACGCGACAGGGGAGATTTGTTCCTCGATCGATTTTCGTCGATACGGAGCCTTCGGTGATCGACGAAGTTCGCTCCGGGCAATACAAAAGCCTTTTCGGACCGGATCAGCTGATCAACGGCAATGAGGATTCCGCCAGCAATTTCGTTCGAGGTTTCCATTCGATTGGCAATCAAATGATCGAACCGGTGATCGAAAGCATCCGGCAAAAGGTTGAGCATGCACATAGCTTGCAAGGATTCCTCTTGTGTCACTCGTATGGTGGTGGAACTGGCTCAGGTTTTTCGGCTCGACTCTTGGATCGATTGACCGAAGAGTTTCCGCGCAAAACAAAATTACAATTCGTCGTTCATCCGGCGCCGGTCATTGCGTCCAATGTCGTCGAGCCATACAACTTCGTGCTGACGACGCATTGCACGTTGGAGAGCAGTGACTGTGTGTTTCCATTTGATAACGAGGCAATGTTCGAAATAGCCATGAAAAAGCTGAAGATCGACCGGCCAAGCTATCCACATCTGAATCGTTTGATGAGTCAAGTGATATCCAGTATTACGTCCTCGAGTCGATGCAATGGCACATTGAACGTTGATTTGGATGACTTCCGAACGAATCTGGTGCCATTTCCTCGCATCCATTTCCCGGTGGCCTCTTACGCGCCGATTGGACCAATTGAAAATGGCCTGTTTGAGTCGACCGCGATCGCCAAATTGACTGCGCAAGCTTTTGATGGAACCAACCAAATGATGAAATGCGATTTGTTGCACGGCAAGTACATGGCGTGTTGCATGCTGTACCGAGGCGATGTGGTTGCTAAGGACATCAATGCGGCCATCCAATCTATTAAACTTCATCGGCAAGTGCAATTTGTTGAATGGTCGCCGACCGGATTCAAGATCGGCATCAACGGGCAACCACCGAAATGCGTCCCAGGCGGGGATTTGGCCCCAGTCACGCGAGCAGTGTGCACCTTGGCATCAAACACGGCTGTGGTAGACGCATTCGCCACTTTGAACTACAAATTCGACATGATGTTTGCAAAGCGGGCCTTCGTTCACTGGTTCTTGATGGAGGGCATGGAGCTGACGGAATTCTCGGATGCTCGCGAAAATTTGGCCGTTTTGGAGAAGGATTACGAAGAGATCGCCGCAAATGCGACTGCTTAGCACGATATTCAAAGTCATCTCGAATAAATCAATATCCCTTTTCCGGTTTCAAAGCGAATTTTTCCAATTCTTCGAATCTATGACGTTCCCGGGAATCCAATGGAATTTTTTTCCACAAAACGAATGCAAGTGACACTCATCCGTCCGAGCCCATGAATCACGGTTATTCTGAAGGTTTTTTTGCGATTCAACAACAAGCCTCAAAGCGAAATGAATGAAACGATGAAAAAAAAACCAGTGAATCCAAGGCATTCCCAACCACAACGATGCACCCAATCGAATCGGAACAACTCTCACACCGAAATGCATTGACAACGAATGCCCTTCAGAATTTTCACCACCAGCGTCATTCAGCCGATAAAACCAATCGCTGTCCGACTCGACGAAAACAACGACGAAAAGACTGAACAAAAAATCAAGTTTAATTCAAGTCCAGTGCATTTGACATCGCGCAACTCACATGAAAAACGAAAACATGTCAAACAGTTCAATACTAAAGTGCAGTGCCCTTGCTCATGTCGTAGTGTTGTTGTTCACGACCATCGGCCACTGTGCCAATGTGCTGCATTCGGCCCATTCGAATTGCGCATTATTATATTCATTGGTTCGAATCGAGCAAAAATATTTCACAATTACTTGATCAGCGCCATTGCCATATTGCGATCGATTCATTCGCGTCAACATCCTGCATTCGCATTCGCCGGATCAAGACCAAGGTCACCGGAAAATGATTACGATTCGGTCCGTTCTTTCTCTAAGATCGCGTTTATGTCAATCCGAATTTCGATTCGAATGCCGAGACAGCGATTCCGACCAAAAACCTCCATCATTTCTTCGAATCGTCACTTTCCCAACGGCCCAAAGGCCGTCATCATCAGCACAGCCCACGATCACGTTCGACCAAAACATTGCTCCAAAAACTGTTGATTCTTCCAGTTTCATCCGTTTACAACCGTCACATCGCATTCAAAACAAAAACAAATCGTCAACCAAAACAGCACAACGAAGAAATGCCGTCTGCCGTGACGTTGGACTGGCTCGGTTCTGATGCTCATCGCGGTCCGTCACGATGATGGCATGCCATCGGTCACTGTCAATGTTGTTGTTGAGACCAACATGAATACGAAAAAATTGTCCACTCGACACTCCGAAGACTCTTCGAAGGCACTCCAAAAAGTGAATCGTCTTCGAAACCGCTTAAACACATTTGAACACAATGATTCACATGGCCTTGTGTGTTTCGGTGTTGGCTGACTGCTACTCGGGCTGTTGTTGTTGTTGCTGCTGCTGCCACTGCCGCATCGAGCTGACATGACACACGAGCGCACAAACCATTGAATGAGAGACTTGGTGCACGTCCATCACGCCAATCCACACACATACGGATGCCATACGCCACACACAGTCGAGCCACAACAACAATGCCGTGCCGTATTATGCGAATGCACAATAAAACAGATTGCCGAGAGTGATTCTCATCAGTATCGTTTTGGGTATGTCCGTTCGTGGATGTTACT
>JANSTV010067297.1:0-11127 GCA_027564135.1 Lestremia cinerea
TGGGCGACCATTGACGTTGATCAAACCACGGCCACGCTTGCAGTGAGCAACTGCGGTGGCGGTTTTCTGCAAATAAAAGAATATTTGTTAGATTACTGGTGAATGGGCAAACCTAACCACACTTTCTTGAACAACATTTGCTATTGGAAATCCATAAGGGATTCCATCACACACTTCATTTACATAATTTGCGAGAAAACCATTCCAATTATTCTTCAAACGCGGTTTCATCAATGTATTCCAAATTATTCCCGATATTCTCTAGTCAATTCTCAAGCTATGCTTGAACCACCACGTGTAACCCGAACTACTCGAGATATTCTCTGATTTTGATCAATACTTACTTTGCGTCCAAAGACTTGAACGGCTTGCAGAGGTTCCTTGCGCTGCAAAACAAAAATGCAATAAATTCCATTAGTTTTCTCGCCGGTAATCCATTTTTTCGCAATATTTTCACGGAAATTCTCACCTTTTGGGACATGTTTAGCTGTCGGTCGGACTGAAAAGAACCGAAAGAAAATGGACGGCGACCAAATAGCCGACGCAATGTCAGTCGGCCATTTTTCCAGCCACTGCACCAAAATCGACCAACTATTTCCAGCCAAAATATTCGAGATGGCGCTCGTCAAATGAAAGAGGTGCGTAGTTTTCGAGTCTCGCAATTTATTTTCTGAGGAATTCTTCAACTTCATTTCAAATTTACAATAAATAATTGCGATGCCAAAAGTTATCCGTTCGATCGTACTTGTGCGAGAGACAGCAAGTCGCACGTAGTTTTCTTTATTGTTCACCAATCCATCCCCACAACTTCCTCTTCATTCTCGTAATGAGCAATCTCGCTTATTGTGATCTCCTGCTCAACGATTCCAGGCATTATGGATTGCCCTGCCGCTTCTAGCTCCTGTTCATCCTCGATGGATATCTCCGTTTTGGTTAAGTCGAAATCTACCTGCGACACCACAAACTTCTCACTCTTGGCGTTGGCCCGTCCACGTTTGGCAGGCGCCTTCTTACTTTGAACGTTCTGCACCTGAAACAATCTCAAATGAGCGACTCCCGCACAGCACTGCAGCAATCAATTCAACTTACATCAACGATTTGAATGTCCTGATGAGCCTCTTTCATGTGGTCCTTCAGTGCAAAGCTGCGGGCATATTTCGCTCCACAGATCTCACAAGAATGCTTCAAATTGTGATTGGGCCGCTTGTGACTTTCCATGTGATTGCGCACCGAATAGAGGGTGCCGAAGCGACGATTACATTCGGTGCATGCGAAAGGCTTGGTGTGGCTGTTCTTGTGACCTGACAGTTGCACCGACGTCTTGAACGATTTCGGGCAATACGGGCATTTGTAATTGCGCACGTCTGAGTGAGTCAGCAAATGGTGATTGTACACGGAATGTGCTTTGAATCTGCATGAGAGAAGAGTGATTAATATTTTGAAAAAAAAAAAAAATTAAATGAGAAAAAGAAAAAAAAAAAATGGTTGGTCGAACATAACTTGTGCCGTTCGACCATTATGTGTTCCATCCTTGTCAAGGGGAGTGCTAACCAGCTCTCCTTTCAAATGACACAATAACATAGGCCATCATCAGTCGTATATATACCGAACCACGGCAAACCGTATTTTAGCGAATTGTAATCGGTCTTAGACAAAAGTGCGCCACCTCTTGGAAATACCGTCAGTCATGGATTTAGTAGATTTACCTCTTATTGCAATGCGGACAGACATACGGTCGGGCATCAGTGTGTGTTCTCATGTGAATCGTCAGACAATAAGACACTCGGAAGCATTTCCCACAAATTTCGCACTCGTACGGTTTTTCACCTGCAAAAAAATCAATGGTTCATTTGAGCTCCACCGGTCGAATGCAGTCAAAAGTCTCTTAGCCGTACCTGTGTGCACTCGCTCATGCTTAACCTTCTCGTGAGGACGGGCAAATTCCTTCTGGCAAAACTGGCAAGCATACGGAAGTTTGATGTTGTTCATCTCGGCCTTTGTTCTGATCTGAAATCAAGGGAGACACTCTGAAAAGTCCATCGGCCACAGCAAGCGCAACCACTTACCACTCTCGTCTCCTGGTGAGCATTCATGTGCATTGCCAGACTTGCCTCGTTCGGGAATAGTTTGTTGCAAATTGTGCAGTTGAATTTCTCTTCGCCATTGTGCATCTGGACATGAATGTCTTCAAAAGTTTTGTCATATCTGAAACGAACAAGAGAGTTGAAGAGTCCGTCTCACTCCTGCTGTACCAAAACTCACAATTTATCACAGATTCCACAGTAGAATCTCTCCCGAAGGGTTTCCTCATTGATCGATATTGTGTTGAGTTCATGTTCAGCGGCTTTTTCCAGTGTCTGCATCTTGATGGGATTGTGCATTCGCAAATGTAATTTCAAGCGTTTCGATGTAAGAAAAACCGTATTACAAATGGAGCAAGTGTGTTCGGCCACTTTTTCAACGTCACCAGTTTCTTCTTCATCATATTCGAGCTGTTCGACGTTCTCTTCAACGTCACCACTTTCTACCTTTGTCGTTCTCGCTCTCAACTGTCGTTTTGGTGTCACTTTAGGGGTATTCTTAACTGTTGTTCGTGCTCTCGTTGCTGGTACCGGTCTGGCAGCTTTATGAATGTTCATCACATGAGTCGACAATGATCGCAACGTTTCAAAGGATCTTTGACATTGCTTGCAACTGTATGAAGTCAAATTGTCGTTTCTCTGTGGAGAAGAAAAGGAAATTGAAATTCAGTCAAGTCTGATTCGATTCGCATCCAAGAGTGATCACTTACATCATCTGGGCCAATGTCAGGCACTTCAACGGCTGATGTTTTCTTAGTCAACACAATGCCGGAATTTTGATCAAAGGTGTACTCTTGAACTACTGTGGTGTCATTGCCGTGTTCGAATTGCTGCAAGGTGTCATCACCATTTTCGGTCTTGATGACCAACTGTTCTTCGTAATAGGTGTCCTCGTCGTTGGAGATTTCAGCCGGATATGTTGCATCCGCTTCCCGATTCGTCGGCAAATCACCGATATCCAAGACAACATCTTGACCCGAATGATATTTCTCAATATGTTCTTGAATGTCAATGAAATTTACGCCACACACATTACAGTTGTAGAGCTCCGAATCATCGTCGTCATTCTGATCGACAGTCTTCTGCTGATCGTCACTTGTGAACTGTGCATCATCGGTGAGATATTCCTCGATAAGAGTTCCATTCTCATCTGCGCTTAATTCCTCGGCAGCATTCGTTGAAATATAACTCACTGTGGTGATATCTTCGTCAGCCTCTTGGCCTTTCTCATAGCTCGCGATGTCGTACACCTCGTATTCATCCTCATTGATTTTACCATCATTGCTTTCATCTTCTAAGGCTGTGATGATATCAACGGACGCATTCGATCTTCCTGAAATTAGTACAATGATCAATGATTGAGTAGTTTTCGAAATGAATCCCGCCAAAAAAATCTACTATCGATGGCATTCCTTCATTGGGAAGGATCCAAAGAACTTTTGCTCAGACACTCTCGAAAATCACCACCCAAGATGTCAACAACATTTGAAACAATAATCACAAACGAATATTTTGGTGATACACTCAACACTAGTCGCCTCAATAATTGTCAATAATATCGGAATCATGCCCATGACATTGTTTTAATTTACAAGAAAACCATTCGAAATGTCGTCAATCATTCAATCCATTTACCTGACATCGCCATAAAATTTTTTAAAAACTTATCCGCAGCTAAATTCGTTTGTGTTTTCACTTCCCACAGAATATCCGAATTCTTTTTTTTGATTGATTCTACTCTGCAAATAACTTCACATCAACCAACAAAAAAATTTCTTCGATTTGATCTTATGAAGTTGGCGTCATCACTCTTCGGAATTGTTCATTCTGGTTCAATTTCCAAAATGGCGACGATAGCACTGACACAATGTTGAGCGTTACGAATTTCGGTCGGCATTGCAGATTGCGGGTGGTGTTGCCGCTGTTTTCGACGATATCGTTACTCGGTGTCAAGTCAAGATGACGATCGAGGAATTGATTTGGCTGTCGTTGGCCGGTAGTTGGGATTGCGAAATTCAGAAGATGATTCGATTGCACCCAACATGTAATCACAATGGGATATGGCCCGGAAACCTCCTCGGGCATTATTTTGCCAACGGAATCATAACGAACTCCCAGTTCGAATTTCGAATTGGAGTGTCGATAATGCAGTCGCCGATGTGACAGACATGCACAAATTGTAAACGAATGTTGAATATCGCGGCCGCAGTAATTGTCTGTATGTTTATATTTCGACGAAACAGCCTACATATTCTCTATCTCAATACTAATGACACGTTGGAAGTGTTGACGTCCCGAAATAAAAAAAATTCCGTCAGTTTTCATATTTTCCGTATGAGAATCAAGCCAACGTAGAGTGCATTAATTGTCTTTGTGTTATTGTTCAGGTAAATGATGATTATTGAATTAGTTGGAAAATTATTTAAATTGAAACGATACGACACGACACGTCGAATGACCGTTTATAAGTGTAATTCGTCACCGAATACCACTAGCGAAATTCCACGATCGGTTCAGTTTAGTTTGTTTGCGGTCGCATGATTAATTATTGAATATATCTGAATTCGTTTTGCTACAGTTTTAATATCGAGTTATCGTGACACAATGAAGATAAAGGAACTGCAGAAAACGGTGAATATCGCTTGGTCACCGGCCCAACAGAATCCGATCTATCTGGCAGCCGGTACGGCTGCACAACAAATCGATGCATCGCTCAATTCGAATGCCACACTGGAATTGTATTCCATTGATTTGGCCGATCCGGGATACGATTTGGTGTTGAAGACATCGCACACCAGCCCATACAGGTATGAAGTTTCCCTCTGGTCTACCACTTGGGTCGACACAATTACATAATTCTGTTTACGTGTAGGTTCCATAAGCTCGTCTGGAGTCCACTAGGCATCAACAATGGAACACATAAGAATGGTGTCATTGCGGCTGGTTGTGAAGGTGGCCACTTGCAAGTGTACAGTGCTGCCAAATTGCTGGCTGGTGAGAGTGCTCTGATTGCAACGCAAGATAAACACACTGGACCCGTTCGGGCACTCGACTTCAATCCATTCCAAACGAATCTTCTTGCGTCTGGTGCTTCCGAGTCGGACATTCTCATCTGGGATCTGAATAATACCACAACGCCGATGACTCCTGGCACCAAGACTCAACCCCTGGAAGATATTCAGAATGTTGCATGGAATCGACAAGTTCAGCACATTCTCGCTTCAGTATTCAGTTCGCGATGCATCGTTTGGGATTTGCGTAAAAACGAACCAATCATCAAATTGAGCGATTCTCAATCGCGCGTTCGATTCAGTGCCATTCAATGGCACCCGGAGATTGCGACACAATTGTGGCTCGCCTCTGAGGATGATCAATCTCCGGTTGTACAATTGTGGGATCTGCGATATGCCACCGCACCAGCGAAGACGCTCAACGTCCATCAACGTGGCATCCTCGGGCTGGCTTGGTGTCCAAAAGACACCGACTTGATGGTCTCTTGCGGCAAAGACAATAGGATACTTTGCTGGAATCCAAACGTCGATCCACAGGTGAGTCGCTCAATCGAATTATCGTCGTTAGATTTTCGTTCAACAGCAGCTTTTCGCATTCACAGACTGATGACACCATCTCTGAAGTGGCATCCACAATGTACTGGTACTCGGATGTTTCGTGGTGTCCGCGCAATCCCGCACTTATCGCTAGCTCCAGCTTGGAGGGCAACGTGTCCATTTATTCGTTGTATGGCGGAACTCAGCAACAAGTGCAGACCTCCAACAAAATTGCCGATTCATTCCCCGGCATGGACACATTTGCTCAAGCGCCGGTGCCACAGAGCACCACTCAGATCGTCTATAACGATCTGAAGCAACCACCAAAGTGGATGAAGCGCCCCGTCAGCGCTAAATTCGGCGTAAGTATGCTGGTTCAAAACCGTTCCCATCCTATCCAAAAACTGATAACGTATTTCCTTCTCAGTTTGGCGGCAAACTGATAACATTCGGCAATGAGGCCAATGCCGCACGCAGCGTTAGAATCAATCAAGTCATCACCGAACCCAATCTCATTGAACGCTCGAATAAATTGGAGGAAGTGCTGGCCAATGGCAATTTCCCCGAATATTGTCGTCAGAAGGCTGATGAAACTCAAGATCAACAAAGTCGCTTTATTTGGTATTTCTTGAAGGCCAATTTTGAACAAGATCCTCGTGCGGAGTTCCTAAACTTGTTGGGTATGACATCGCTTATCGTTTTGACCGAATTGTGAGGCTCATCATTTGTTCCATTCGTCGACAGGCTACAATACCGAGGATATTCGCAACAAATTCGGCGATCTCATCGAACAAAACAAAGTTGATGATGCCGACGCCATCATCCGAAGACTTTCAAATTTGGATACCGTGAGTAGCATTCTTTCATTTGCGTTGAGTTGTATGAGTCATCGATCATAAGATGGATCGTCGTCGTACGATGAACGTGTAAAATGACAAGGGCGAATGACGACGATTCCAATCTACGGTCGATATCGCCCAACACATGCTGAACAAACACAGCCCGAACGAAGAAAGCCGAAACAATATTTTCGTTCAACGTTGCAATTTCAGAGTTCCGACGTAGCGACCGCTTTCAATTCAATCAGTCAAAACCACAAGGAGGAAAATGAGGATTCATCCGAAGACATCCCGTACAAGATTCCAGCTGGGGACGATGATGATGGTCAGATTTGCCAGGCTCTGTTGACCGGCAACATTGAGGCAGCGGTTGAGTTGTGTCTGGCGTCCAATCGAATGGCCGACGCGATCGTCATTGCGACCACTGGCGGGTCAGAGCTGCTCGCTCGCACTCAGTTCCGTTATTTGAAGCAAAGCCAAGGATACTTGTCGAACGTCATTTCCGCACTGGTGACCAAGGACTGGTCGACGGTCATCACGCAATGCACCACTGACTCTTGGAAGGAGGCTCTAGTGGCCACCCTGACTCATTGTCGCGAGCACACGCCAGCTTTGTGCGAGCGTCTGGGAGATCGACTGCAATTGGAAGACGGTGCCAATTTGTCTGTTCTTCAGAACGCCATTTTGTGTTACATTTGCGCCGGAAATGTCGAACGTGTCGCCGAAGCCTGGCTGACCGCACGTAAGCAATCGAAACAAGGGGATTCTGAAGAAAATGTAACGACCGAAGAGCTGCAAGATCTGGTTGAAGTCGTGGTGCTACTGCAGAAGGCTCTTGAACAGCAAGGACGTTCAGTCAATGTGGCCGGAAAGTGGGGTGAAGTGCTATCGCAATACGCAGGTCTATTAGCCGCTCAAGGAGCTCTAAGCTCAGCACTCACCTACTTGGGTCCCTCTGAAAGTCCAGACATTGTCAATCTACGGGAGCGATTGTACTATTCGCTGGGCCATAAACAGGCGTACGCCTCGTCAAAACAAAAATCTGAACCGCATAATATCTACCAAACTGCGAATAAATTCCCGAGATCCTCGATTCCGAGTTCATTCGCACCCGCAGGGATCAACAACATCGAGCAACCGAATCCATTTGTGTCTGGTTATGGGAATCAAGTCAATAAGCCCCAAGTGCCAGCTGCTACACAAATGTGGAACACCGCTCCGACTGTAACCCACCAATGGAATGCAGCACCGCACGGTCAAAATCCTAATGTGAACCCATTGCTGCCGCCCGTTCAATCGAAACCACCAGCTGGGCCACCTTCAGCGGCGGAATCGCATCCACCTAGACCTTCGAGTGTGAGCTCCCAAGGGTCAGCTGCTGCGGGAGCCAATCGCTCGAAGTACATCCTAGACCCGTCCGTGCAATCTGGACCCGGTTATGGCCAGTACAACTCACCAGTACGAGCGACCACCTTCAATCAACAGCCACAGTACGGGGCTCCACAATACAATCAGTTCACACCGCAAATGGCACCCGTACAGACGTTCCAGCCATACAATGCTGGCCCTCAAGTGCCTCCGGTCGCCGCACCAGTCTCATCAGCTTCGATTCTCAGTCCAGCGTCTAACAATCACATACCCGGCGTGCCACCAATTGAACTGGCTCAGCAAGCATTGAAATCATATCAGCGGAATCCAACACCACCGCCCGGCTGGAATGATCCACCAGCTCTCAAATCGAGTCGTCAAGTAAGTTTCATCTTTGTTTTGCCCTTGAGTTCGTGCCATTCAACACGAAACCACCCACTGTCAATGTTGCGCAGAAACAGCGCACTCTGTTCCGTTCAGTTCTGAACAGATAATTTCTCATAAAATTCTCTCATTAAACACATCTTTGATGTTAAGAAATCGTTTGCGTCATCGTCGGTGCAATACGAAAACATGTCGGCTGTGCATGCAGGCACCAAAAAATGGGGGAAAATTATAACATTGCACTCGCAACAGCATTCTTCATCTCCGATCGATAACCAGATGAAGGTATTTTTAGTTGAATTTAGAGTTTTCGCCTCGCAAGCAAACCACCAAGAACATAATACGAGAATGTTGATTCGATTCGATTCGATCGAGTTTTTATGCGTCGACAATTTTTGTCCTAACCAAAATAATTTTGCTTCGTTTCCGCTGTTTTTCCGTTTTTTTCGTTGAAATTGAAGAGAATCCAACAAAATGATAATCAAACCCGACTGACCAAATAACATCTCAATCTAACCTATTCGAGCATTCAAACGACTTGTGGGTCATTGAACAGCAAGCGCGCAGGCGATTGATTTCCATTGCTGCGATAATGGCTTGTTCCGAACGTCTTTCGAACGGAATGTGCCTCTGCTACAATGACCGACATGCATTCTTAATCAAAATGTTTTACATCCGTTTCGAATATCATGCATTCCGTTTCAATTCAACTGATTACGCCACATCGACAAAAACTCGATTATCGAATCGGTCGGTCGGCCATGTGACATAATGCCCTCTTAAGCACGATAATTTGTTGAAATTTTGTTTCGTTTTTTCTTCAAATTGTAATTGTTTTCTTTTTTTGTATTTCGCCTCGTTTCGCTACGCCTTTCACTCGAAGCTCGAGCGAGTAGCGAACAACATCTTCAAACAAAACGACTAAACATATGTTTTTGCCTTTGAATTTCCACGCGTAGGTGCCGCCACCAGCAGCGACAGATCAAAGCAATGTTATCACGCATCCATTGTACAATCCGAATGATCCAAATCAAAATAGTATTCCGAATGAGTATGTGGACAATAATCCGTATCAGGTAAGCTCGTTCGCTCCAGAATTTGTTGGATTTTCATTATCGGAGTTTCTTAGTTGACGAAAGCCAGATGATTGAACAAGTCAATTGTCGTTAGATCTAAAATTAGCAGGTCCTCAACGGCCCAGTGGTTATGATCATTGTCGTCAACTACGGTTGAACAGTGTTCGAATCCAGTCCGAACCAAAAAGTTTTTCTCCAAAATTTGGCTTTCGTCAACTGAGAAATTTTCAAAAATCTCAAGCTCAGTCGATTCGGGTCGTTATTCATTCGGTTGAAATATCACCTAGACTTCCTACATGAATCCCCTTCAACCTCAATCAACCCATTTGCCGCCACAACAATCGAATCAACCACCGACCGGATATGCGCCACAAGGCCAGCCATTCAAAACGCAGTTGATGCAACCGACTCAACAGCAGACCGCTCAGCCCCCGGCCGCCCCAACACCCGAACCACCGAAACAGAAGCAACCTCTGCCAGAGGAATACATCTACTTGCAGACGGTGTTCAATGAGCTTCGTACGCAGTGCATCAATTCAGCTGCGAATCCGGTAAGTCTCCGCGTTCAAAAACATCAACTCGATTTGACCATTTAAATCTCTCTCCCAATCTTCAAACAGCAAACCAAACGCAAACTCGAAGATGTGGCGAAACGTTTGGAAAGTCTCTATGATTTGCTGCGAGAGTACCGGGTAGGTTTGATAATACATATTCGACCAATTCGGCCATTGACATTTCATGGAAGAGTGATTCGATGATCTCTTTCCTTTCATCGTCAACGGCCAGATCAAATTCACGCCCAATTATTAATCTTTGATCATTCGCTTTCCATCGATGATCAATTTCATTGAATGGGCACAACCTTCCCAACATTTTTGCACTTTCCTCGTGCACAGTTTCAGCTCTCAAAACACTAACAATTGATATCTTGTTTTGCAGTTGTCCGAGAACACAATCGCAGCATTGAATCAACTCGTTCAATTAGTACAAATCGGTGACTACGCAAATGGCTTGGGTTTGCACACGCAAATGGTGTCTGGTCCAGATTTTGCTCAAATCGCAAGCTTCATGCCTGGCATTAAGGTGCTCTTGCAAACGGCCATGCAACTGCAAGTGTATCTCCGATGAATTGTCCGCCCGACCCGAGTTCATTCACAGTAGTCTAGCACGAGATGATGAATAAATGGTTGCATTTAGAGTCGCATTTCGCAATTATAATTGTTATTTGATATCGGCGAGATGTGTTTACTGCAAACAGATTTGTTATACGGCGAATGCGACGATTTAAATATTAAAAAAAAAAAAACACGCAAATTATCCTTCAAAGAAATTTTTGTTTAGAAATTATGTCAGTTAGAGCGGCACCACATGGTGTGCCCGTTATGATAATGTTGATGATGATGATGACGATTACGGTGATAATAACGATGCAGAGGTGAATTTCAAGAGAGCAACTAACACAATGGTTGATTAGCCAGCTTCCCTTACTAAAGATTGATTACAACGGGCAACACCCCCCAAGGAACTGAGCTCAGGCGATGCCTTTCTGACGGCTGTTTGAGTGTCATTTCCAAGTATGGTTTTGGTCGCGGAACTCCGCCTGGAATCCACCTGAAGTTTCATAGAAATTGCAATAGAACTGATTTCCTGGCATGGCTAAGCAACATTCCAGGAAAACAGGGTAATTCCAGGAGGACCCATCCCATTTCCAACACTCAAAGCACTGCCTGATCTCAGTTCCCAATGACGTTGAATTTTGTCGTTTAACCTTATCGATCATGTGCGAAATTTATCTTCATCAAATATTTAGTTTATCCTCGCCCCGCACCTC
>JANSTV010067308.1:0-11127 GCA_027564135.1 Lestremia cinerea
GTGAGGAATAAATGAGAGTTTCTGGTCAAGTATCACTCCAAGGTCTTTAATTGTTGTTTTCCTGGCTATTTCGCGGTTGATCACTCTGTATTCAAATACGATGGGTTTTTTCTTGCGATAGAAAGAGATCACTTGACATTTTGATGCGTTGAGCTCTAGTGCGTTATCCGAACACCATTTCGAAAACTGATCTATTTCTTTTTGAAATTGTTCTGCCTCCGCAATCGAATCTACTATTCTCAGCACTTTGAAATCATCCGCGAATGCTAAGTTCATTTGTTGAAGAAATTCGGCTATGTCATTTATAAAAATGATGAAGAAGAGAGGACCCAGAATACTACCTTGGACGACCCCGCTCTTGACGAACATTGAGGTCATGTTGTTGATAAGGACTTTCTGTCGTCGTCCTCGTATCCATGAGTCAATCCAACTTAGAATTGGCCAGTGGAATCCAAGCTTAGCTAGTTTGTTGATGAAAAAGGAGTGCATATTTACACATATTACACATGCCGTCGCTCTTATGAGTTCCTTGACAAACCAGATTCGGAGAAAGAGAATGATAATGCATTAATTTGCCAAAAGCAATATCCTCTCCACATCCGTTACAGTATTTGGAAACTGCTGAGTCATGTCATCATTGGGATGAGGATAAGCTTCTGAAAGCTCTCTGGCCCATTTTTAGAGTCATCGGGTTCGCAAAGAAAAAAGTCTAAAAGGTGAGGGTGTTACCGTATCAGCTCCGCCCTCCGCTAGTATTCTTCTCGAAGTAAATCGCGCGAGATTGCTTTACTATTTGCTTTCTTATCGCACACAAAGCTCAGAGCAAGCAATCTACTCAGAGAAAAACATGCCAGACATTGTTTTCTTGAGAACTTTTCAAGAGCTTTTAGAGAGATCGTTCGTAGTTGTAACTGGGCCATTGTTTCTTTAGTACCACGAGACCCAGATGAATCGTGAAACGCGAGCCGAAAATGTTGCTCTGATCGCAAAAAAAATTTAATTGGCGTTAAGCTGACGAAATTCGAAACAACCTACATAAGTTTTCTCAACAACTTTCCGAACAACTAAACGCTTTGCCAAAGCCATTTAATATTTAGAATCTAGTTTTTACATGAAAATGAAATCATTGTACATATATATTTGGCAAAATTTTCTAATATCTCAGATGTCGCGAATTGGAAGCTGTCATTTGTTTCTTTGGAGATTCAAATGAGAGCTATCGCTGGTGTCACAGGCAGTTCCATACTGAACAAAATTAGAATTGCTTCTGAGGTGTTAAAGCCACAATGAGCGGAAACGCAATTATTTTGCCAACCAGTTATTCTTGTTGGGATGAAGGGCAAAATGAAACAGAATTGAATGCAAATAGAATGATATAATTTTTCACATCACTTCAAAAATAACAACATCAAATACATGAATTCCAATATTATTCTGATGAAATGATTATTTCCCGGACAGTCAGAAAACCATTTATTGGCGACTTTCTAAGCGACTGGAAAGACAAAAAAAAATGTCGTTAGTCACCGACGTTGCCTTAGCAAATTGCTTCGAATAAGCCTTACGCCTTTCTGATCTCGGCTCTTCTGGGAGAGAGGTTCGCCGTTGATGGTGGTGGTGGTGGTGGTGGTGATGGTGTAGTTGCGACTTGTTCCTTCAACCTCTCAGCTCTGGCTATTTCACTGTTGACGAACATTTGAAAATCAATTTCTTGCGAAACTTGCGAATCTGACGCTCAAACGAACTACACACCGAGGAGTTCTGGTATCGACTTTAGGCTCGACCTTAAGCTCGGTTCTCTCCGATCTCCTTCTCAATCGGTCCTCGTTAGGTGCTGGACTGGCTTGACTTTGAGATTGTTCTCTTCTTGCCCTAAAACAGATCGAAGTCATGAACTGAAGTCAGTCCCATCGATTGGACGTCATGCTCACGAAACTTACCTTCGGTCTTCCCTGTGAAGCGATAGAGCGATAAAAGAGGATTGATGTCATGACGAGTTATTATTTTGAGCCAGAAATTCTCACCTAGGATCAGCTGGCCTTCTCTCTTCTTCTCTCTTTCTGTTTTCCCATCTTGTCCGCCTGTCCGTCGAAGTTCTGCTCTCACTTCTCGCACTAGTTATTATTCTCCCAGTTCTTTCAGTTCTTTCAGTTCTCTCAGGTCTCTCGGATCTTTTTCTTTTAATGCTTTCAACTTCCTCTTGCATCTTCTTATTGGCATCATCTTGCTTTGCTTGTAGGTCTTTTTCGGCGGCAATAGCTGCGGTTTGAGCTGCATCGACAGCAGAACGAGCGGTGATTTGGTTTTTCTCAGCCTCGACAAATTTCGCTTTGAGATCATCTAGCTCATCGAGAACTGCGTCCCATTTGGTTTGAGCTGCATTCAACACCTTTATCTTTGCGTCAAGATCAGCTTCTGCTTTCAAGTGATCTTTTTGATATTTATCAAAATCTAATTTGGCGTCATCGGCTTCTTGCTGGGCCGGTTTTAAATCATCATCAGCATTGTCCTTTGCGTCTTGAGCAGCATTAAAATCTGACTGTGCAGCAACCAAAGCTTCCGTGGCCTCTTTGTCAGCGTTAACGTTCTCGGGATTGTTGGTTGTTTGTAAATCACCGGCTGCTTTACTGGCAAGAGCTTTGGCACTATTCAATGCGGCAGTCTTCGAAACTAAAGTCGCTTCTGTACTCACAATAGCGGCCTTGGCAACAACTAGTTTATTGTCGGCTATTTTTTTGTCAGCTTCAACATCTTCGAAATCAGCTTTGGCAATATCGGCAGCTCTCTCCAAAACGTCAGCTTCGGCGTTCTTTTCGTCCACTTGCCTCTTCGTTTCAGTTTCTTTAACTTCAGCTGCACCCATTTCTTTCTTGATTCTGGCCACTTCTGTATCAGAATTCTCAAGCTGTTTTTTTGCTGTCGTAATTACGTTGTTTGCCCGTTCAACTGCTGCCTTTGCTTCATCAGCTATCTTTTGGGCATCCTCTGCTGGACCAGCCGAACAGTTGCAAGCCTTGAAAAGAAATAGAGTTTTAGCAAAAATAAATTTTATTACCCATTCGGAAGCTCACCACAGCGAACACAATCGCAATGACTAAAGTTGCTTTGAACGCCATTTTTTTCTCCGAGTTCTCTCAGCTGCTGTATTTGATGCAAAATCGATAACGAAACTGAATGAATCTGCTTGCTCCAGGGTCCTCCTTTTATACTGTTTTGTGTCTTTCCATTTGTGTTTTCTGTGAAAATATCAATTGGAAATGAAAAGCAAATATCGTTGGAAATCGATTTGATGATTCAAGTGAGTTTCTTGCGCAAATGTGTCATCACAACGACACGAGTTTCCAAACGATTTCCGAAACGCAATTTGTGGTTCGTAAAAAGCCGGTGGCCCACGCGAAATCCTGGTTTCTGAAAGCTTGTCGAGCAAAGCAGGATTGGTTTCATATATTCGCGTGTGTTCAATTCGATTCACGTCATTTGCTCAATATCGACGAATCCTGAATGGCTGCGGCACAAAAACGTGCGCTCGATCTCTTTGCTCGGCTGTGTCCGGCTCGAAACGGCAACACTTTGAGGGTAGACTCATCTCAACTACGTTTTTTTTGCTATCAAGCCTCGATTAGCGAAAACTGGCGTCTCAGAATCATGAGGTTTCCAGTCGTCGCTCGAGTTCGAGCTTGCCACTATTGTGCAATGCTTCACGAACCTTTGGAATACTGGTGGTACGTGCGTAACTCATGTAGTTTCAACCAAAAACCGCATGAGTCTGTCTTGCGTACTCTTGTATTTTCCGCTTTACTCGATTACTTGATTGACAAGGAAACAAAACTCAGAGGATGCTGCCCTTAAGATTAACTTCAACCAACATGGTTGATATCAATTCGAACGCTTAAACAAGCCATTCAACGTGCTGAGCTAAACATATGTGAACCGTTAGATCGCGGTTTAAAAATATTCTTCTGCGAGACAATGGCACAAGCGCACATTCTCTTTTTCGTCAGAAGTCCAGTTCTTGACGATGATATTTATATCGCGTATTCCTAGCCAGCTTTATCCTCAATGATTGTCTCAAATTCTGGCATCGCGCTCTAAAATCAAACTCTGGTCATCATCTGCAACTCATTCAATTATTTCAATTTCCATTGTACGCAGCCACCTTCGCCCTGCCCTTTATACCGTTCAGAAACACATCAATCCGATTACGAATTCGTGTTTTTTGTTCTGCCGGATGATCGGGCGAAACGATTTCATTCCATTGAAACAAACAGGGATTTTATATGCAAAGAAATGTTGGGTAATTTATTTCTTAAAATTCATTCAAAAAAATCAATAATAGCAAATGGTGCTTTGAAGAGTCGGGGTCGTTGTGACGGTCAGCCTGGGAAAGACTTAACGAAGTTTGGCTTCCAAACGGCTGTAATGAAGGAATGAAGTCGATTTCATCATTAATTGCTTGATGTCGAAGAGAACTAAAAGAAACTCACGCTCTCCGGGCTTCGGTCTTAGCTTCAAAGCGGACGATTTTAGCATCAGCTTTAGCCAGTCTACTTTCAGCCTTTGATTCAGCACTGTAAATAAAATAAACGCTCGTTGAGAATAGTTGGTC
The DNA here is from genome assembly GCA_027564135.1 of Lestremia cinerea. Taxonomy (NCBI): domain Eukaryota; kingdom Metazoa; phylum Arthropoda; class Insecta; order Diptera; family Cecidomyiidae; genus Lestremia; species Lestremia cinerea. The sequence continues at coordinate 4,607 of JANSTV010067308.1, forward strand.
GACGTGCCAACGAATAAACTCACCGAGCAATTCTTGAGTCGAGTTTGGCCTTTCTGCGTGAATCGTCAGTTGAGTCGCGTCTTGATTTCAATCGACTGAAAGGAAACACAATTTTTGTTAGTTTTTTGAGGGTTTCCAGAACAAATGGGGAGATTTCTTACTCGACTCTGCTATCCAATTTGTCTTCCAAACGGTTCTTTCTCTCATCCATGCGTTTCTCGCGTTTTTCGGTTCGGTCCTCAAGTCTATCGAGTTTCCTCTCGGCTCTAACGCTCTGTCTATCACTTCTGAAATTCCATGAGCGACGACAAAAATACGTTTAAATTCAATGTCACTGACCACTGTGGGCATTCCCAATCACTTACCTGGCATCTTTCTTGTCATCTGTCTTACCGCCCTTCACCTTCTTCAATTCAGCTTGGGCATCATCAAATTTCTTTTGTGCATTTTTCTCGGCCTCATCAGCTTCCTTGAAAGCTTTTTCAGCTAAAACCAATACGGCATCGGCATCGTCGGTTGCTTTCTTGGCAGTCTCCAACATCTTGGTGATATCCACTATTTCGTCATCGAGCTTCTGAATTGCGTCGTCCTTGGCCTTCTTCTGTGCTTCAAAACCATCGACCTTGGCTGTGGTTGCGTCGAGAACCTTCTGGGCAGCAACGACAGCTAAATCAGCGTTGTCCTTGTTGGTCTTGGCGGTTGCGAGGGCAGTATTAGCAGCAAGTAAATTCGCCTGAGCGGTGTTGTTCGTATTAATTTTATTTGCGTCGGTTGGGTTGGTGGCCAAATCAGTTGTCGCAGCGGAAGCTGCGGTGGCGGCTGTCCCTTGCTTGGTGGTGGCATCGTCGAAGGCTGTCTTCTTGAGTTTAGCATCGGCTACGGCACTGTCAAACTTAGTTTGGGCATCTTTCTTCTCTGCATCAGCTGCAGCTAAGTCGATTTTGATTTTATTCAAATCTTTTTGAAGGGCATCTTCTTCTGTATTATTTTTGTCTACCTTATCCTCCGACGACTTTTCGGCTGCTTCGGCTGCAGTTACGGCCTTTTTGGCGTCATTAACGGCGGCCTCGGCCTTGTTGGTTACAACCTTTGCCTTATCAAGTGCTTTCTGCGCGTCATCGACTGCGTTTTGGGCTCGGTCTACTAGTCGATTAGTGGCAGCCAATGTGGTGCAAACCTGTAATGCCGCATTAGAACGAAGTTATTTTGCGACAACGAAACTCCCGTTTTCCACGAGCTCACCATTGCGCACATGATCGCCATGATCAAAGTTGTCTTGAACGCCATCTTTCCAGAGGTTTCTCAGCTGATGTAGTTAATTCACTAACAATTGATGAACTGAATGATTCTTCCCAATCGACTATCTTTTTTTATGCCGTTATTAAATCCGGTTGTGCTCCCGTAAACGATGAGTAATGATTATGCATAGTAACTACGTAGAGATACGTACCTGAGATGCCTACGACACCAACAACATCGAATATTCATCTTCTTTGTTCAGTTTGTGTTTGACGTCAATCCCAATTTAAATATTATACACAAAATTTACATCCCGGAAACTCATTTGTTGACTCAAATGACAATTGTTTTTCATGTTGTTTCAACGGTTTGGATGAAATAATGTGAAGATACGACGCGATGGCCGACATTGGCAATTTCTGGGAAACAATTGAAGGTATCTGCATAGCCACAACATTCCTTTGCTACCGGATTCTGTCAAACATTTTTCCACTCACGCAATTCTATTTTACACATCCGCATTTAATTATTCATCATCCCGGAATGTCGAGGTCACATGGGAATGTGCGTATGTCAGATTGAGGTTGATCCATTGCTCGCACCAAATCCGATGAATTTCCACAAGGAACATTTCGAGCCAGAATAATAATTCTGGACGTATGAAGCCTACGACACCATAATATAATAATAATTCTGGACGTATGAAGCCTACTGCTGGCCAAGGGTCTCCTTCACGTTTCGATTCCAAATGGAAGAATCGGTTGGCAAGGTCCAGATTGTTCTCTTCTGACGGACTTGAATCCAAGACAAGAAAACCCAAATCAAACTGGACGCAGTTCGTAGGCTTTCAGAAAATCGAATTTTTGCTCGGCTTGTTTTGATATTTCACATCATCAAACTGAGATGAATTCTTAGCGTAAAAATGGTGTCAAGTCATTGTGTTGCTGAACGGGAATAATGAGTGGCGACAAATCGAATGACAGTTTTGTTAAACGTACAGATCTGCGCTTCAGGCTGAGCGATATCATTGATAAACTTAACCAAAAATAAAATCAGATAAAGTTTTTGCGATGGGTCAATTAATTTATTATCGTGAATGATATTTCGGCAAAATGCGGGCAAGACATAACCTCGTCAGCAACAGGAGTCGGTCAAAAAGAAACCAGCTTATGGGCGCCTCGCTTCCAAACGGCTAAAATTTAAAGCGAAAATAATGATCAGCAACGCAGGCGATGGCTAAAAACGAGGAATCATTACGCTCTTCTGGCGTCGGCTTTGGCTGCAACTCTATCGATTCGCGCGTCCACTCGGTCCAGTCTGCGGTCAGCTCTAATTTGAGCTCTGCAGAAAGAATTGCCATGTAAATAGCCACGGACAACCAACGTCGCTCATGAATCGACTCACTGAGTAGTTCTGGGACCGTCTCTTGCGCTTCTGGAAAATAAAAATCCTCAATGAATTTGAATGATTTCGATCGAATTCGAATTATTACTCAATTCTTCCGTTCAGTCTGACTTCCAAATTGTCTCGTCGCGCATCCATTCTGTCAAGACGTTGATTAGTTCTGTTGTCCAGTCTCTCGATTCTTTGCTCAATTCGTGCACTTTGTCTCTCCGCCCTAAGCATTGAGATGAAAAGTAAAATTATATCATTTAGTTATCGTGAACGTTGTCATTTCGACAAAACGTACCTTCGGTCTGGACTGCAAATCGTAGAGAGGCAACGAAAGCGAGTTAGATTTAGATAAATGTAGTTTTCAAATATCAGTTTAACTTACGTGACAGTAGCTGTTGTACCTTGCGGTGGGGGCAGGGCATCAACCCTCTGTTGAGCAGCTAACAAAGCGGCGGCCGTTTCTCTCTGCGTTACTTCAGCTTTGATCAAATTCGCGTCAGCTTCGTCTAAAGAACTCCTCGCGGCATCCAATTTTTTCCTAATCGCGTCCATTTCCTCTTCGATTTTACTGATGATTGCGTCCTTGTCATCCTTGAGCTTTCTTAAATCAACCACCCGTTGGTTTGCAGCTTCGAGTGCTTTCTGAGCTTCAGCCACGGCTTTATCAGCTGCGTCTCTAGTGTTAATAGCTTCGGTCAATGCAACTCGAGCAGTATCCAAAATAGCTTTAGCATCTGTGTTTGCCTTCTCTTTCTCGGGGGTTTCGGAAGCAGCCAAAGCTTTGGCAGTTTCAGCCTGAGCTGCCTCAGCAGCATCGAATGCTCCTTGCTTCGTTTCGAATGCCTTTTTTGCAGCTACAGCAGCTGGTTTAACAGCGTCCACTGCTAGACTGGCAGTTACCTGGTCATTTTCGGCAGCTTTCAAGGTTTTTCGGGCTTCATCGAAAGCGACATCGGCTTCATCGAGCTGCTTCTCCAGCGCTGCGTGACGGGTCTTCAAGTCGTTTTCCATGCCTTCAGCAGCACTAACGGCTTTTTTGGCCGCTTCAAGTGCCTCATCGGCCCTCTGAGCCGCTTCCCTCGCAGCCTTCAGCGCACTGTTAGCATCTTCAATTTCCTGTTGACTTGCCGGAGCTGCCAAAATGCTGGACATCTGCAATGTTAAAGAACAATATCAATCTCCAGGAAATTTCAAACATCATTCAGAAACTTACCAAGGCGACCATCGTCGCGTCTTGAACATCATTTTCGCTAGTTGATCTTGTCAACGCACAATAATCGTGTGAGATTGTTCGCCCTTGATCGAGTTTTTATATTTATTTTCTTCATCCCAATGAGCTAATTCAATTATCAGCACGTTTAGCATTTCCTTTCGGCAACTACAAACATAGTAATGTGCCGATGGTAAGTATCCACGCTCTATTCAATTCAACTAAATTCCTGATAATCCGGAAAATTCGACACGTTTTCACCTTCACGTCAACCCATTCTGGCAATTCTGTGCCAGATTGTTTCAATATTGAGTCGTATGTTGTCAACATCGGTTTTGTTTTTTCCTGTGATGATGACAAATTCAAAGCAAATATTGAAAAGCCCTTGAGATCGATGACTAACAAGCTGTGACACACATGACATTCTGGCGACGATATTTTCATAACCAAATTAATGTTTGCGAGAAAAAAACTTCATGAATGGAAATGATGACTATTATCGCCCATTCTTTTATGGTTTTGACGAATTTTCTTCACTTTCAACGAAGCAAGTTCGATCTGGATTGTCCAAGCTTTGGTTCGGATTCCGATCCTCATTGGAGGCAAGCGATGTCGGATAGTAATCGAATGAAAAACTGAAGTTGCTCGGATTCAATTTATTCAATAATCAAATAATTGCAAAACAATTGATGCAATAAAGCCAGACTCATTGGTCGGGAATCAATTTCCATTCTTCTTTTCCAATTTCTCCAATCGCTCAGATTTCTGCTGCTCACGACTGCAATTCAAAAGTCTAATAAGATTCTACTTTCCCAACGAATATTAGTTGACCACTAACCGAGCGATCTTGACTTCGAGTCTGGCCTTCTCGACACTGTCAGTCTCCTTATCCAATTTTTCGCTCAACGCCCTGCAAGCAGAATAAAATCATTTGAACTGCCTTCAAAATGGCAAACCAGTCGTTTACTTGATTTTGTCATCGGATTTGTTGTTCTTCCTCGCGACGTTTTCTTCCCGTCTGTCCTGCCTGGAAAACCAAGTAAGATTTCGTTTGAACTTTTCCGAAGATGAGCAGTCTTACTTACTTTCTTTGCGCCCTGAAACGATTCAAAATGAAAGCCAAATTAGAAAATTCGAATGCTTGAATCGTTGCTAGTAGTTATTACTTGGTGGAAGTGGTTTTGCTGGGCTTTGGATCTTCGATGGGTTCTTTGCGTGTTGGTCTGGGTTCGTCACCCAATTGTTTTTTCAAACTGGCCAGCTCCGATTCCATTTTCTTTTGAAGAGAGCGCTCCTGTTGCATTTTGTTGAAAAGCACCTCATGTTTCTTGTCGAGATCATCATGCTTTGTTTGGGCACTGATGACAGCAGCATCAGCTGCGTCTTTGGCTGTTTCGGACGCAGAAGTTGCCACCGTAGCTGTTCTCACGGCTCTCTTGAGTTTAGCATCCTCCGGATTTGCAGTCAAATCAGCTTGAGCTTTGGCGAAGGTCGCCTTTGCGTCGTTAAGATTCTTCTGGCTTTGAGCAGCGGAGTCCTCGGCTGCTTTCAAGAAACTCGTTGCCTTCTCCAGGGCAGAGTCAACATCGTCAAAAGCTTTCTTAGTTTCAGCCGCATCTTCACTAAACCTCTTCAGTTCCTCTTCCATTTCATCGAATTTTTTCCATGCGTCCTCTCCAGCTGGAGCAGCAAAGCTCTTGCCCACCTGAAATATCAAATTGAATTCGAAATTAACAACATTTTGAGAGAAATGGTATCTTACCACAGTGAACATGATCGCCATGATCAGTGTTGTTCTGAATGCCATCATTTCGGACGTTGTTATCGAAAATCGCGTCAAAAAACTGAATGCGTACTTCGGGCGAGCAGAGTCTTTTATATGCGCTTCTTTCTCCCGAATATTGCTACTGCTGCTGATGATGATGATGATGAACATTGTTTGTACAATTATGTCATCTTTGCCTCGAACTTGAAACCAAACATTAACTCCCAGATGCGCATGAATCCGGCAACTCGATTCCATTCGATTGTTTGTGCACGTTTTGTTAACGGAAAATTGGTTTTCGTTGGAGAGTCATTGAGTAAGTAAACAAGTACCCGTCCAAGTGTTCGTGTCATTTTCATTCCAATGATTGAGAATCTTCTAAGAGTAGACCTCATTTCACAGTGTCCGAGCAAAGTCCAATGCTCAAGCACTTGACGAATGACATACTATTCTTCGCGATAGCCGGCAATCGTCACATCTCGCACTAAATAGCAAACAGAGATTCAATTGTATTCACCAATAGTGCCACCATCAAATCATCGTCTTCTGATGCCAATTCAATAAGCCCCATCGCATCGAATCCATTCACAAGTGACTCGCATTCGATACGCACCAAATGTTGCCCAATGTCCAACCAATTAGCTAAACGCAAGCAAATTTCGAATTCATGAATGCGAAATTCGATGGGAAGCATCGTCAATGGCGTCAATGATGAGGTCTTTGACCATTCCGATCATCAAATCAATATCACCTAGAATTCATCCGCAGCCGACCGTTACGGCAGCGAATGCATGCCGCCACGATGTGTTTAGAAACCCGAAATTCCGTTTAAGTATTTAATATGCGACCAATTCGTAGACAAATTGCTGATAAATATGAGGTTTCGAGGCGTCTGGCAGCGACCTTGATATG
>JANSTV010067319.1:0-11127 GCA_027564135.1 Lestremia cinerea
TTGGTGTGTGTGTTGGTGTGTGTTGGTGTGTGTGTTGGTGTGTGTGTGTGTGTGTGTGTATGTGGAATATTTATATACACACGTGTCCACAGGCTGAATGCAAGTACACCGATTGGAGGACGGTTACTCTAGAGGTGTAGAGATCGAGGACGTGGTGGCTCCAGACTATTTTCGTATTGGATTCACTTTTTCACAATTGTTTGGTTCTATTCCGGTCGATAATACTTTTGTTGCTCGAAGACGCTTGGCATGCATTATCGATTGTCTGCCATCTAATTTGTATGGGAAAATCACGATTGAAAACAGACGGTCTATTTGAAATCGCTTTTCATTAGCGAAATTCTTTCCTCGTATTATATTTTAAACCACATGATTTTGACAGTTGAATGAAATGCTTTTGTTTGAGAGAATATTTGCGATTCGCGTGGAATGCGCAAGGGGATTGGGGGAATTGCGGTGAAGGATGCTTATTGAGCCAAACCCAATGGATTGCCCAACCATGGGTAGACACGTGGGCAAGGAGCACAGCTGGTCATCCATCTGGTTTCTCCGTTGGTTTGCTTCTTCAATTGGCACAATTTCGGGACGCAAGTGGTTTGATGAATCTTCTGGCATTTCTCGAATGGACGACCTGGTTTCGGGTTCTTGACGTATTCCAAGACTCGACCAGCGCTCACGAAGTAAACGTCTTGCAAGTTGTTCAAATAATCCAAAAATCTGGAAGATTTCAGGGGTTAATTCTGGAGGTCATTTAGGATCTGAAGACGCCCTTACTTGATGTAAGCCTCGAAGTAGTGTTCACCCTTCATGAACCAGGCTGAATGCAAGTACACACCGAATGGAGCACGGTTACCGTTGTAGTTGTGTTCGAAATTCTTGATCATCCATTCGAGTAGTTCATCAACATTGTCCTCGGGTCTGCGGAAGTGCATAAATTTATAGATTTTATAAGTGGGATTTTGTCCGGTGTTTGGAATACATGAGCACTCCCGGACTGTGTGAGTGCTTGTGTTTTGCACACGAATGGTTATTGATGATAAAAATGAGCTGTTCAAAATTACTTACAAATGGCCGCAAGCGTCAACCATCGCGCATTTGTAACCTTCAACATCGACCCAATTCAAAATGGGATTAACCCAGGCACCGGGAATTGAAGCTGTTGGACAACGGCCGATCGGGCAATCTTGTGTCGATTCATAGTCCAAAGTGTAAGGCCACATGCCCGGGGAGATGTATTGCTGGCTTGGCCAGGAGCTGTCGTAGTCCAAACCGACTTGCACCATTGCCTCGTAGCTGTTGTTGGCCGACATCTCGAACAATGGCAAGCGCATACCTCTGATGTCATCAAAATCAATTTGACCGAAATGTGCCATCATTTCACGTTGACCACCGAACTCTTGTACCAGCTCATCAACAGTTGCATTGCGCCAATGCGTGGCCAAATGATTATGTGTTATTGAATGCAATGCAATTTCATGACCATCAGCCCACAAATTATGAATTTTCGAATAATCTGTATATTCATGCGATACGTAAAATGTTGCGGCTGCCGGACAACCATCTGGATTAACTCGACCATTTATTGCTTGTTCAATGTATTCGTAGTTTAATGCAGTTACAGCATCGTCGAATGTTAGCATTACAAACTATAACAAGATAATAATGAAATTATTCTGCGAAACGCAAAATCATTATTGAGAATGGACGCAGGCTACACACACGCAGCCAACATAGCCCAGACCATATTCCGTCTTCTCCCTTCCTCCGCTTCCCCGACCTACGTCAATCGTCATCCCATTCCCAAACCATCGACCCCCTCGCGCCAACCATTCAACTACCCGACCAAAACGAGCCAACCCATCGACCGAGCGAGTCCGGCCCCGACTAACTGACTCCGAAACAATGCCCGAGCATAAAATAAACGAATGAAATGGAGAAATTGGAATTAGCAAAATTTAATTTTCAACTGATTCATTTTTGGCACACACCAAAATGGAAATGCTTCTGTCGTTTTTTTTGCGCTCTCCCTCCCGTTTTGCTCTCATTCCCTTTTATCTCGCATGCTAGTCGATCTCGCATTGTTTCCAGCGTTATAATCCATTTCATTTAAAATTAAATTTGCTTTTTTTTTTTTTGATAATTTCTTAAGAAAAACGACAAAACAGAATTTGCCGTCAGTTTGCCGACCCAGAATTTGAGGCATCAATTCGAAAAAAATCTGTGATATGAAATATCGATTCTCTGGATTCGGCCCGTTGAATCACATGAATTGTAAATTCGCCCCCGGAAACCGTCAAACGAAAAACTTCCCTTGGTCAGAGTGCACATCATCTTCATTGTCCTCATGGAGGAGGGAATCGATGACGTAACTCACGAAACCAACGGATAGTTTTGAACTGAAAAAGTTTACTTGTGGTGTTTCCTCGGTCGTGATGGATTCATCCAAAACAGTTGACGAGCATCGGCATTTTGGCGGTCTGCAAGCTTCCGGATCGCAATAGGCAGCTTTTGGTATATCTCTGGATGCTGGCAATTGTGGTGCCGTTAAAACACCGTATTCACCGAATGCTGCAACCAGCACGAATAATGTGACAAATGTAGAACGCATTATGACTTAACGACTTGACCGGTTTGACACAACTTGGTGAAAATTATTAACCCAATGTGTCTTATATACCCTGCCAGGCCCGGCACCTATAGACGGTTCGGCTGATGAGCCGAGCACTTCGTAGTTGCCATTGTCATTTCGGGAATCTCCATTATTCACCGCATACCAGATACACACATGCACAACCCTCTCGTAAACATTTTCCGGTCTCGCTTTTTTCGCTTGTTCTCCTCGTCATCATCGTCGTCGTCGTCATTCCGTCAGCGTCGTCATGCATTATTGTGTATTGATTTTGAGCTGATTGCATTTTATGATAAATTTTTGAACATGTTGTTAAAAGTAATTGATTTTGATTTTATTTTTGCGTTTTTTTTCTTGTATTTTTCTGTCATTTTGTATATTTTGTCGAGCGGTTATTCTTCGAAATAAATTTGAATCAAACAACAACAGGAAATCAGCCTCCAAAAAAATGGTATTCAACAAACCCTCGAACGAAAATATGGAATGTAACTAAAACATCAATGGTTTAAAACGACAAACGCCCGCAAAATGCTGAACGACAAAAAAAAAAAAATAGAAAAAAATATTAATTCAATATTGATGTTTTGATTAAGCACGAAAATAAATTGTGTGACACAAACGCAGATATCAGAATTGAGTGTTCGCGACATTTGATGCGCATGCAGATACATGAATTACCTAATTAACGATAATAATATTGTTATTATCGGTCATATTTCGCCATTTCGCATGATTATGAATGGTTTGATTGGCTTTTAATGTCATCGATTTCGATGTCGCATTCGATGGGTGTTCAATCGATGGATCGTCGTCGAAACATCAAGCGCTCAGTTTCTCTGACCTGTCACAATTGTCATTCCAGGCATTGAATGGCACACCGGGACGAGCTTGTTTTCCCGTTATTTTTATTTTTTTTATTTTTGTGTTGTTTAATAAAGTTGTACAATTTTTTTCGGTTCCGAACCATAATCACATTATTTTCCGATCGTTTGTTGCATTTTGACGTTGAAATGATGAAAATCTTTTTGCCATTTGTCTGATCGGATATCTCCCGGGCAACCCATTAAAATACGTCGCTGTCACTCTGATGCAATGCGTTCGACAGGCAATCCTGAACCGACGTCCGAAATGTGTTTTCGTCGGCCGCGATATGCATTCATTACGACGAATAACGTCGACCTATTTCAATTGAATTGTTTCATCGTCTCGCGAATGCAAACACAGATGTTCAAGTATTTGAATTGACTTGTTAAAACAGCATCAAGTAAGTACAAGTGAAAGCAATACTGGTACTTGTACTTGAGAAATCGGAAACTTATTTGATCCTCCAGAATATTTCCAAATATCAAAATATTCGATTTTCCGGGAAATTCACGGAATGGTTTAATCTCTTCTAAATGTATTTTTCTTTATTTGTCCAAAAATCTTCGAACTTGAAAAGCTTGAGTTCATTCGAGAAATGGTCGAAATGGTGCCGAGAGTTTGAAAACTTACCACACGGATTGAGAGAGTTCGAAGGGTGCCTTGCTGAAGAGCAATGAAGTTATAGAATTGACTAAGATCCTCGCGAGAATGGTTCGATAGCCATCAGAGAGGATAGAGGTTAAGCATCTAAGCAAAGAAGCGATATTCTTGCTGTGAATCGTCAGACGAAATACGGCCTACTACTGGTCCCAACCATTCGGTTCGAAAGGACGGTCGATCAAGCCCGAGAGGTCAACATTATATCCCAACAATTCCTCAATACGCTGATCGTTTTGCCGAAGTAAAGAAATGAGATTCGTGGAACAGTTTTTCGGTGCGAGACGGGTCAGACCAAAATTTACGGCAAATCAACTTCATGAGCTGAGGATAAAGAAGGAAACCATTCACGTCGTATTCTATCGTCTTATAAATTAAAAAAAAAATGGTCCAACCAGCAAATGATACGATGCAAACTATAAAACTTTGCTCGTATATTTCCTCAGTTTATGAGTGTACGTGCAATATCGTGAATAATATGAATGAAGAATGATTTTTGTTGTTTGTTTTTATAGTTTGAGATTTTTGCGCTGTCTTATAAAATACTTTGTTGATTCTTATTTCCTTTTTTCCTATTTTCCTTGGCTTCTCCTCTATTTTTCTTATGACGATGCTACTTGTGCCGTTGCTTCAATGACTCTGTGGCACTTTTTGCCATTTTCCTTCGTTTCATTTGGCTTTCGCCATTACCGTTGCCATCGTCGGGTTGTATTGCGTCGTGTCATTGAGTGGCATATTTTTGAGAGCGAATGCGTCAATGGCGAGAGACGAAAGAGCCACAAAAAAGCAGCGAATAATAAAAGACACGAAAAAACATGAAAAATGTTTGGGCCCACACGATTACTTACTATAGTATAAGTAAGTAAGTTTATTTATTTATAAATAAAAATAAAATGCGGTAAAAAGACCGGGCGAACGAAAATCAATCCAATTCAGTGTACTTGGCCCAACTAGCAACAATAGTACAAACGCCATCGCGCAACAAACGGAAAATGTTGACAACCACGACGACGAAGATGACAGCGACACTGGCGAGAATAAGGCAACACCGGCGAGGAGGCGAAAATCGCGAAAAAAGGAGATGAAGATGGAGAAGAAGGAGAAAAAGTAAAAAAAAAAAACCGAAATAATAACACATTTTCGCAACATGTCCATAAACAACCCTTCACAATTACTTGGTTTTGTTGGATTTTTTCCTTTCGCTCTTTCATTTCATTTAATAAAAGAAATGTGCATTCAACGGAAGAGTTTTTGTGTGTGCTGGGTGGTGGTTAGTGCTCTTTGCCTTATTTTGTTGTTAACAAAACTCACTTGATGTGTATTTAGCTCATACTGTTGCCACTAAATGTCGATGATGATGAGAAGAACGAGGAAAACGACGATGACGACTACAATTGGAAAAACTGAATTGGACTTTCGTCTCGATTTGCTTTTCTTCCCTCACACTCGCTCACTCACTCACTCACTCACCTAACCAATCTGAATTCTCTCTGTTGATTCGTCGTCATAATGTGTTCTCAAACAAGAATGGCATACTGAATTGTCGAGAGTGCGAGAGTCGAGCGGTGCGAAAATAATGTTATTATTATATCTTGAACAAACTTAGGTGTAAATTGAAGTCCATGATAAGATCTCTTTTTCGTTTCTCGTCTTAAATTTCTTTCCAGGATTATTAGTTTAGGGATGGCGTCTAATTTACTTGGGGATTTTCAAGGATATATTATGCCGTTCGATGTGTATGCGACTATGTATAGTGAGTAGCAGAGCATACTATACGGATAGACCGATGGAGGCCATGTCCATGTGCGTTTCATCTGAATGGATGGACGGTATTGAATTGAATGAGTCAAACAGAAGCGATGCTGCTGGGTATGAATGGACCGGTCCGGTTTGGTTGTCGTTCGAATGGCTCGATTGTTCAATATGTTTCTGGTTGTTGGATACATATTTCCAATGTAATAACTATTTCTATAAATAACCAGACGTTACTGAATGATTACCTGAGAATGAACTCGTCGGACCAAGTCGCTAACAACAAATCAAACTGTGGAAGAAATCACCAACAATCACTCTGGGACGGAATGGCATTGTCAATGCCTTGGGTGATTCGCTTCAAATAAGAGCAAACCGAGGCAATCGAACCAACATCATTACCATCGACACAGACCGAATATAACTAACAAATGACACAACTGGGTATTTGCCGCCTCTTCTTCTTCTTCCTCTTTTTCTTCTTCTTCTTTTTCTCCTTCTGTGTCATTTCATTCAACTTCCACTCACTGTCCAGTCGTTCGAGCTGAGCTAATAAACAAAATAATTTCCATTTTTCTTTCTCATTGGCGAAACGTAATGCAATTTGATTCGAGAAAACAAACCATCACTAATTCCTGGAAATTGCTTCGATCGTTCTAGTGACGGGCACAATGTATATAGTGTGGGTCGACTAAGGCAGCAGGCAACAGAATCACATCATCATCGTCATTCGTTCTCGTCCTCGAGCCCAGAGGTGTTCGACAATGAAATATCCAATCAGTTAAGTCACTCCACTCATTTGAGCATTCGTTTATTGAGTGTGAAAGACATTGCAAATGCATCGTCAACATCACAATCACAATAATAAGCTTAATCCTATCAGTGATGTGTTTTTCAGATGAACAACAACCAGAAAATTAGTTGATGAAGGTCGAACAAAGAATGAAGATATTCTGACTGATTACCGGTGGGATGTGTTGAACAAAGGGGAAAAGAGAGAGAGAGAAAGAGAGAGAAGCAAAGAAAGCAAAAAAAAAAGTACGGGATGTCGATGGTGAAACGTAGCTGCTTATGCTCGGGATGGGTGATGGTAGCGATGAGGCAGTGGCAATGATGAAAAAACGAAGCGAAATGTTTTCTGAGTTGGAAATTGGAATGGAATACGCGGAGAAGAGCGCACAAACAGTACACCGTACAAAATCTATCTAATAATTATCTAATAAAACAGCCATGGAATACAAAATAACGACACATACGCCGGTCGCCGGCACCGACGAAACGATCCACGATAGCGTTGCGTAGTAGTAGTGTTTCATATGGGTGATGACAACGACGACGATATTCGACGATCGGCTAATCCAATGGCAACGATGACGATGGCGACGGCTTTGGCGATGACGATGGCGTAACTCAACTTTCAGTGGATGGCAAGGATCCGATAGCGATACTGACAAACGCAGCACCAAACAGGAAAACGCTCATGAATAAAAAATTCATTTATTCATTTAATCAATAATGCAGGCGATGGAACAACATGACTCACACACTTAGACCATTTTAAATTTATCTACATTTCGATTCCTTAAATCGAATAGAAAATAAAACACAAAGCACGACGAGCACAACGATGACATATGAAGAGAAAGGAAGCGAAAAGAAGGAGAAAGAAAGGCAAAAAAAAGAAGCGGCAAGCGAATGTTGAATACACAAAAAGCCCAGAGCGAAAAGTAATGCGCGCGAGAGAAATCGTAGATATAGCGATGTGTATATTGATACCTCTTTTTCGACTTTTCACTCGCTTTTTTCAATTCTCTTCCAATTCGTCGTACTCTACCTTCGTCGACGGGCTCTTCTACATCTTTCAAACATTAAAGATTTGGCATATGTTTGAAAAAACCAGCACGAGGCAACTTAAGGTTCGAAATTCCAAGAGCTAAGGTGGGCGGATAGTTCGGCGCTAGGTACCGGTCTGCGGCACAGCACAAAAAAATTGATTTCCCGATGAAATTATTAGACAAAGAACCATTACAGAATGTGTTTTGAATTTATTATTTATTTTTTAATTTATTTATTTTCTTTTGTTTCATTTATTTGGCAATAAATTGAATGGTTCATGCTTTTTTTCATAGCATTGACCGGAATTTGAACAATTTGATGCGATGAGGCGCAAAATAAGAGTCGCTTGTGTCTGGTGATGATAAAGAAAGCCCCAAACCTCTACTTAAACTGTAAAACTGATCGTTGGCAGTCTTATCAGTAGAGAGAGATGGAGAACTGTGATAACTTGAAGAAATAAAAATACGAATGAAAAAATATCTTTGATAATTTGTTCCAAGCGAATGAGGGCAGGTGAATTTTGTTTGTTTTTAGTCAAATCAGTTTTAAGAAAACCGCAACGCTAGAGCATGCGGTGCTGCGGCTGGAGCTTAAGCTCTAGACGTTCTCTAGTTCCCAGTGTACATTTCAAGATTTCGGCACGCCACAATTTCAACGACTTCTTCTTTCCTCTATTTTTATTCTCGTTATCATTGCAACACCCCTCCCTCTACGTTTATAGGTGTCCAGTAAATTCTACAGCGCAGGTCTAGTTTTGTGGTTGCGCTTTCTTTTCTGTATCCCAAGTGAGGCACCAAATGGAACCCGAATATTCAGACCTTGCCTTCATCGTTTTAGCTGGCAATTTTTCTTACTCTCTGTCCCCTTTTCCCCTCCACCATCGTCGAACCCTTCGCCGCATATTATTATTCATTTCGATAACGAAACTTGGTAGATTATTTATTAATATTATTCGATTATTATTATGCAATGTTTCCTCCGTTAATACATATAAAATGTCAAAAAGTTTCTCCCATAGAAAGTTATCTTCTTATTGCATTCTACGGAGAGAGGCAAAATACAACTAAGTCAGAAAAAACTAATAATTTATATTGCATCGTCTTGTGCGAGACCGCTGAAAGACTTTCCGTCTCGCTCCTCGATATATTTCTTGAATGTGTTGACAAATTAGGTTTTCTGGGTTTCTCTTTTCTCTCAATCTATATGTGCCATTATTGCGTTATTGGTGGCTGTGTCAGATAACGTTAGGGTGTGAATGTGTGTGTGTGTACTTTTGCTTACTGTTCATATCGTACATTTTCATTAAAACTGGTTGGCTGACTCCTCTGCGTTTCCATGCCAATAATATCCTATATTTAGATTGAAATCTCCCAGCTGACGAAGCCAAATTTTCTCGCAAAATATTGTCGTATGCAAATCCGACACACGTTTCAGATTGATCAATGGCAATGCCATTTACTCAAGACACGATCGTCTCGATGGTTGAAAGGCCAGCAGTATTTTTCGCAATTAACTTTTGGGATAGACTATCTCCTGCTTCTGAAATTCATCTTGAAGCCTCATGAAAATCTACACGTCCTTTCAAGAGTTCGTTAAACATTTGTAGATTTGTCCTGGTTTCCGTTCTTCTGGTTTACTAGTCTATCTCTTTACGAGTATTATTTTCTGACCAAAGTTCCGGACATCTATCTTGAAAAATACTTGAAAGATTGCCGCCACCACGGCCCATTTAGAAGAAGCTTGCGCTTGCGGCTCTCTCGGGTTGGTCGTCAAGAAAAATGTTTCTGGCTACGCCGAAGACTATGCCATCTACGTTTTTACATTACAGAGCGTTTCGATGTTTATTGAGGAGGGATTCTTGGTTGGTGCTGAATTTATAGGAGCTTTTAATGAAATTTTTACGTTTTGGTTACTAATTTTATGAAAAGCACGCCTTGGCGTTTTGTTGAACAAACGACAAATGGCTGTTCTTTTGCATTCGTACAGTAAACGCCCAATCCGTCAATTCCTCCTACCGCTCGCTTAGCTAACCTCAAACCTTCAACGATTGTTTGTTTGCCATAAAGCTCCCTACAAAATCCCTTGAGATTTTCTATAATTTTCGGAAATATTATTTTTGCCGGATATCTTATGCAACCCGCAAATAAACCGCATAAAAAGTGGCTCACCCGCAATCGGAATCAACAAATATTAAGGACGGCAAAGATGACGAGGCTCCCCATCGGCAACTGTAGGCAAAAGAGGAAATTGTGGAGAAAAAAGGAGAAAGAAAAAATGGCGAGACAACCACAAAATAAACTGCGCCGTAATTTTATCGTACAAATGAAATATGTACAACTTCTTATGATCCAGATTTTTCCTGAGCCAAAATCACAAAAGCTCGAACGGAATACGAATAAAGCACGTTGACGGATTATCTCTGATACATACAGACACACACACAGGCAACCTCCACGCCCGTTCACCAATGCTCACATCCTCATGTCCAAAAACGAGCAAAGTCAAGTCAAGGCAAGCCAAACCCTGTGCTTCATTCCTCATGAATAATAAATCAAAATATAAATATAAAAGATTTCTATTTTTGATCCATGTCATACACGGAGCAATACACGATGACAATAAATAAGTGTATTGAAATTGCAGTGTTTTGGTATTCTCAGCTCGAAGGCGATGCAATTGTGTTTAGAAAATGCTTGATGATTAAAGGTCGGGCTTCGGGTTCTTTGGTTTTTTTTCCTTCTTCTCCTCCTCATTTTATTAGTTCCTATTAGTTGTTGTCCCTTTCCCTCTTCCGCACACTCTATTTTGAGAATATCAACTTGCAAAATTTTCAAATGTTCCCATGCGAAATGTCTACGAAGGGCTTCCATGCGGATGCTGTTGAATGGTTGCTTCGTTATCAAAAGGCCAAGAGAGGCAGAAAGGATAATCCTCAGTGTAAAATACTGTGTGTGTGCAATGAGCAGTCGAAGAAGAGTGATTATGTGCTTTGGAGTGGAGTGACAATTATGATGCGACGTTTGGATTGGGGGATTGAATCACGACCACCTCGCTTGAAGTTGCAATTGGTCTTGAATGGCTTTTGGAGGGATCTTATACTCTCATCAAATTTCTCACTAGGGGGACCCTTCTCCCTCAAAATGAATGAATTTAAAGCCAGCGAAACGCCTTTCGCCAATCCAGTCCATTTTCATTCGATCAAATCAAACTCTTGATTATTTGTCGGGGATTTTTATTGTAACACTTTGCTCTCGAACGAAAGCAATCAATACAGAAAGCCCTATCACCACATGGTGACTCAACAACATGGTGGCTCAACAATCACGTGCAACCGAGAAAATTTTCAAGGCAATTACGAACAAACAAATAAATGTCAACACAATGGCAAA
>JANSTV010067330.1:0-11125 GCA_027564135.1 Lestremia cinerea
GAGGTGTTTCGGTCGGTGTTGCTTCAGAGAGAAGCGCAAGAAAACGATCGAATCGTCCCTTCATCATCAGGTGAGTGTAGTGAGGCCTCAGAACGCAGATTTCGAAAGATTTTCGTTTTATGCCTTCCAGCTGACAATCGAAGACAAGTCTTCAGGGTCGAACTGAACCCGCCAATGCGAATCGCAAACATCGATCCACTTGATGTCCACAGTGACTCATCGACGGACGATGCTGAGACTCCTGACAGAAGCGTCTTAGTCACGCATCCTCGTTTTTCAATCAGAGAGAAGCCGAGGCACTCCGCGGACTCGATGAAGGTTGAGCCGCTTGAAGTTCACAGTGACTCGTCGACGGACGAGGTGGAATCTCCCATCAGACGCATTTCAGTCACCCATCGTCGTTCGACAATCAGAGAGAAGCCGAGGCACTCCGCGGACTCGATGAAGGTTGAGCCGCTTGATGTCCACAGTGACTCGTCGACGGACGAGGCGGAATCTCCCATCGGACGCATTTCAGTCACCCGCCTTCGAGCGCCAACCAGACGAGAGCTTGACGTCCACAGCGACTCTTTTATGCAGCTTGAAGCGTCGCTCGATGATTCATGCGCGGACTTCACCTTGGCAGCGAAGCCCGCTAGTCAAAAGGAAGAAAAGAAATCCTTTGAATGTTGCTTCTGTCACACAATTTGCGCATCGATGGCAAACCTTGTGATTCATACACGAAGTCATTCAGGCGAGAAGCCATTCCGCTGCGGAACCTGCGGTAAATCGTTTGCTCAATCAAACAATCTGAAGCGACACAGCCGGACTCATTCGGGCGAAAAGCCATTCCGCTGCGGAACCTGCGGTAAATCGTTTGCTCGATTAAGCCATCTGACGAAACACAGCCGGACTCATTCGTGCGAAAAGCCATTCCGCTGCAGAATCTGCGGCAAATCATCCTCTCAATGCAGACATCTATCGAGTCACGCCAAACTCCGTTTAGGAAATGCTCAGTTCGAATGCTACTTCTGCAAGGCCACATTCTCCTCGTTTATTCGTCTCAAAGCCCATTTTGGAATGCATTCCGGCTGCGCTGTCCACACATGTGCTGTTTGTAATCTCGGATTTAGTTCCAAATCTGAGTTAAAGGAGCATTCAGTCAGCCATTCAAATGAGAGACCATTCGCTTGTCCGGTTTGTTCGGCGACTTTCAAACGTAAGGGACATCTAAATCGACACCTTTGGAAAATTCACGAAGTAACCGGCTGATTTCGAAAGAACTCAAAACAACCATTTTCAATAATCACTCCGCCTCAAGCTACCTCCGTGTTGTGAAAGTGAAAGAATCAATGCAGAGAATGTTCAGTATACGAATGTATGAGTGAAATAAAAATACATTCGAATTCATCCACCAAACTCTCGGCTCTTTCATTTCGCTCTGATTTCTGCCCTGATTTTCCAGTATTCAGGAAACGACCAGGCGGACACAGTTCATCGTCTCGCTCACGTATCCCCAGAATCACGAAACCCATCTCTTTATTCCTGCTTGGCGTCTGCATCCAGTCCGCGACGAAGAAACCCTTAGGAAAACTTTTCGGAAGACGAGTCGCCGTCGTGCATTTCCGGAATAAAACGCTCGAAACAAAAATTATTTTTTTCCGAAAAAACGTTGTAAAATCATTTCGATTTGGTTTTTTGGAATTTCGCATAATTTTATTTTATTTTATTTCGATTCTTCGATTCGTCAATGGTAATAGAACTTATTGTGATACAAATACCTGAAAAAGGTAGAAATTTCGTATGAAAAACCAGACGTGTTCACCGGGGGAAGGTAATTGCGTTGCGAATGAAATCTGTGGCGGCCGTTCCTCGTCATGGAGCCGCCCCACTTTGACCGTTATTTTAGTCTTGTCTTCGAATCCTGCACTCATTCGATTTGCGATCGCTCAAATACTCAATTATTCAAATCATTCGAAGGAAAAGAACTATATGCTTTCAAGATGGCTCAAACGCGCCAATGTTCCACAGTGCATTCCGTCATCGCGTGGACTGGAAGCCGTCGCGACGACTCTTCGGCTTGCGTGCCATCGACCTGGAACATGATCAATCGCCTGGAGCCTCCGCAGCCATTCGTTGAGTGCAATTTTATTTCATCGACAATCGGATTCATCTTATCTATTCAAATTAGGTAATAACACACGAGTAAATTTAACTTATGCCATTAACACGAATCGCAGACCATTCACCACGCCCCACTTGAACTCCCTCCTCTCATCGTCGTCTGTTGAACGCTAGTTGAGTGGAACGGAATCCAATGGCCTCACGTCCCAAACACAGCACATTTTCGATGGAAATTCCAGTGAATCCTTCCGTCAATCGCTTCGATCAAAAAGAAACCAATTTCCCTTCACGACCTGAGGCAGTCAATTTATTGTTTTCAACTATTGCTTCCTCGTGTCTTTTTGTTGTCAGAAAATGAATTAATTAAAAAAGAATTGGAAAAAATGAAATCATTCCGTTTTGTTTGGTCGCTCTCCTCGAGGCAAAACATCGAACAGCAGCGAATGGTCGAGCAGCCTCCGTCAACGAAATGACTCCCTAAGTCATCGTTCGACTCATCAAAGTCCCGTTCGGCTGAATATATCGATGTTTATTTCTTCATTTGAAAAACGTTCGTACGAAACAAAGATGACTGAGAATCCACTCGCTTTTCGGAGGTTTGGAGCAGAAGCGATGTTTTCCTCGATTTTGTTATCCTCTTTTCGTGACAAAATGATAAGCGAAAAAAAATCAGAAAAAAAACGCAACAAAATGGAGATGAAATCGAATCAGTCGAAGGAGACAAGGAGGAAACCGACAAATTGAATTGGGCATTTCATTTTGAGATTAGAATTTGAGAATTGCTCTAAAAAAAGAATCATATTTGTGTGTGGGCTGATAGTTGATCGGTGATGTATTTATTCTTGTTTCAATCCATTGGCTTGGGCTTGAGCAAGAGCTGCTAGTTCGGCATCTCGTCGGCTTGTCTGCAAAGAGAATGGAAGGGAATGAATAATCGGCGGGAAATCGACAGGAGACAATCAGTTGGAAACGAGCACTCACTTGATACCAAACGACGAAGCGTCCGCTCAGCATGAAGGTAAACACCAGTGCTGGACCGCATCGCTCAAACGGATCGCTAACCATGTAATGCGAATAAACGGCCAAGAACATGAGCAACAGCAGCGTTATGTTGGCCGCATTCTTGATTTTGTCTGAAATGGATTTTCGATTAGTTAGCAATTCGACCGTGAGCAGCCGGTGAGTCACTTACGACTTGGTATTAGGGCCATTGCCAGTCCGCACGCAACTTCCAGCCCACCAACGACACGTCGATACCATTTCGATGGAATCTTTATGTCTAGCAGCTCCGACAAGGGGAATACCTTCGAGTATTTCACGTACTCTTTTCGCTGCAAAGAAAAATTTTGATGAAAATTAGAATCGCCTCATTCGAAACTCCAATTCTAAGACAGGCAGGAGCAGAAAACTCCTCTTCGAACTATTCCTCGACGAAAATCCTCCAATAAAATACTCGATGAAGAACAAATCATGCGCTAAAAAGCCGAACCAATAGCAATGGGCGGATCAATGTCTCGACGAATCGCCCGCACAAAATTATTGACCGAATACACAGCTCGTGGATAGCCCATTGCCCAACGATGATGCCATTGACCAAAACCAAGGAGATACTACTCTAGAATTGATGATTCTCCCAGAATATCGTTCAGAGATGAAGAGAGAAATGAAGAAGAAGACGAAGCAGCAGAAAAAAACACACAACAACATTGATGATGAAAATAGAAATTGCACCAAGTAATGAAAATCCGAAAATAGATGCGAACAGACACGTAACTCGGTGTGTAGGTGAAATATTTTGCCCATGCAAGACCTCGACCTACCTAGAATGATTCACTTCGATAAGGAATTTGAACTTCATTTTCGGAATTGCACGATTATGCACGAACGCATGAACGTAAACACGCACGAACCGTGCGGCACACACACACACACACTCACACTCTCACACACACTTACTCGCAGATCGACACACACACACACTCGCACATCCTTTTTGAAAATCTTCGTTTTTTTTCCTCAAGGCAATCAAGTAATATTTACTTTGAGATTTGGCTAAATCTATTTTAATATTTGGCGGTAAGCCGGTGGAATAAAATTTTATCGTCATTGCATTCGCTACGAGAATATCAAATGGAAATCGAATAAAAAAATTCGATTTCGTTGATGTCGCGGTGCTGTGTGTGCTTTCGTCATTTGTCAAAGAGAATAATCGCTCCGAAAATCAATGGCATCACATGAATAACGGGAATGCACAGGAGAAAAAACCACAAGAGCATCGCACCCCAAATCGATTTTGCCTGGCGACCCCTCATCGCATATACAGCTACCGCAGCCGCAGCAGCAGTTACAGCAGCCGCAGAAGCGATAGCATCGTCTCATCAGCCACCGATGGCAGGCAGAAGAGGGAAAGAAAGAAAATTTTTGGTTTTGTCGGCAACCTCAACTCACCAGATCTTTGTGCAGCTCTTTGCTGAGGTGTGGCGTTAATTTCATGGCCCCGATGAATATGAAGAATAATCCTAGCAATATCGATAACGATTTGAGCACCACCGATGAACCAATTTTCTGGTGTTGTGATGGATGGATGGTCGTTTGTTGAACATTCTGTCTGTCTTGTGTTGTTGTCATCTTTTCGAGGAATTCACTGTTTTCTTCCTTTCGTTTTTACGGTGGCTTCTTCTCTATCTCTGTTCAACGATCGTTCGGCACCGAATGTGCATATGTTTTATGCTTCCTGCTCCTTCGGCAAGGTGGTCTGGGAAACGAGACCCGTGAACGCTGAACGCCTGATTGCGTTCCAAACAGCAACCGTCTAGCCACTGACTCTAAACGATTCTCCGCAGTTCGATGATTTATCGTTATAAATCGCCAATACAATGCGATGATATTTCGAAATTGATGCCACACGCACTTTATTACTTTATTTATAATTATATCGAATGTCTGCGATACACAATCGTTGGATATATTTGTGTGTCTGTGATTTTCGATTTTTGGCTTGTTGTTACGAAACACTGCCGAAAACACAAATATTATTGTGCACTTTCTATTTGAAAAATTCTTCGCTCACTCTGCTTTGATGACCTCTCGCCGTTTGATGCGACAATTATTTCGAATTTTCCGTTTTGTAAAATTCTCGCTTTGAATGTTCCTCCGTCGAAACCACTAGATTCGTGACTGATTTGAAGAGCCGACTGAATCACTTGGCTGATATGAAATCTCCGGTTGACAGTGTTTTCTACTGAATCTTGCCGATTTTCCCTTTACGGAATTTTCTTTTCGATGAATTATCCGTAACCGATTTTCCAATATCAACTGTTTACCGTTTGTTAGATACACCCGACGACGATTCACACAACCAAAATCGATTCGAATCAATGAATCTTTCTCGTGAAAATGTTTAGTTGGGAGCGTGATGCGGCGTCGGAAAAATCAATAAGAATAATTTTCCTGTTTGAACAATGATAGAAAAGAAAGGTTGAATGAGAGCAAACCATCACCGCCATCTATTGAGAAATTTTCGATTCGATGCAGATTATTTTGGCTCCGGGTGTACGACACATGGTCGGCTTGACGTTTCGGTGGATTGAAAACAATGTGAGATTGACTGTTTTGTGCGCGAGCATTTCCCTTGAGTTGCGTTAAATTGTGAAATCGCGCTAGTTTTCCCGAGACCTTTCGAACCGAAATAAAAACAAATACACCATCAGCGAGATGTGCAGCATTGGTGAAGATGACTTTGGCGATGAAGGGGGCAAACATGAGATGCCAGTGGAACCGAAACTCACCGATTTCGAAATACCCGATGAGATTTGTAAGAAATGCAGCAAACACAAAGTTGCCGTCAAGTTGAATTTGAAGGATGCTCAGTGCAGGGAGTGCTTCTTGTATTTTGTTCGACATAAATTGCGTGCTTCATTAGCATCATCGCGACTCATCGAGAAGAATGCTAAAGTGTTGTTGGTGTTTGACGATTCATTGGAGTCTTCCATCATGTTTCATATCGTCAGGTATACGATGAGCCAGGAGCAATTCCGGCGATTGATGATTCAACCCGTGGCATTGTTCATCGACGACAGCTTCGTTTACGAGCCAAACGGGCCGAAACGACAAGCATATCTGGAAGATCGAATCCAGGTGCTGGAGAATTTTGGATTTGAGACGTACTGCACATCACTAGCCAGCTCCCTAGACGGGCCACTCAAGAAATTAGAAGACTTCAAAGACCACCAAGATGACTCCGATAGCCAGAGTTTCTTGAGGAATCTCAACTCAATTCGAAGTTTGACCTCACGACAGGATTTTCTCAAGCAAATCTCGGCAAATATTATAGAAAAATGTGCTGAAAAGTTGGATTGTAAATTTGCATTGGTGTCAACAATCAGTACGGAGATTGCAACGAGTCTGTTGACGGATGTGGCATTAGGTCGGGGTTCATCGGTGGCCAACGATATATCGTTTTGTGATGATCGAAGGCTCATCAAAATTCTTCGGCCAATCCGCACCCTTAGTCCATTAGAGGCGAAATTCTACGTTCAACACAATCCCGATGCCCGGTGGCCAACGGTATTTCTCAACAAATTTGATGATAAACCTTCGGCAAGCATTCAAAATCTAACGAAAAAATTCATCAGTGATTTGCAAGAGAATTTCCCGTCGACCGTTTCAACGGTTTTCCGAACGGGTGACAAAATCACTGCGTTGGCAACAACACCGTCAGACAGGCTCAGTAATAGCGAGCAGAGCAGCTCTTGTCGTTTCTGTCATTCGGCATTGGACTATGAAAAGTCGACAACGTTGTTTGCTATTGAATTCTCACGATGTGTTTCAGCGGCTGGTGATCAAAATGACACCGGATTGGATGTGCTCATGAAGAAAGCCAACGATTCGGTTGTCGGCGATGACGACGTCAATGGATTACTGAAGCAACTCTGCCACGGTTGTCGCAGCATTTTCGGCGATCTTGACAATAGCATTGTCGCTGACAAACAAAGTCTATTTCAAATTTAAAAATAATTTCAATTTGATATTGTTAATTGAACGAATAAAGTTATTTCATTTTTTTTCTTTTTGATTTTGTTGTTTTTTAACAGAAAATATTCACGTTATTCATGATTAGCCGGAATACAAGCCCTGCAAAGGGAAGCAGTTGAAGCGAAGGTGCTGTGCACGCTGTTGTTAATGTTGAATTTATATTGAAAATGTCGAGTGGAATCAACTTAGATTTTCATTCACTTTTCACGACCAGTTTGCAAGAGATGCAGTGCCTTTTGCAAATTATCAATGGCCGTACTGACGTCATCGTAGTTAAGTGCACTTTCTGCCCATTTGCAGTATTTTTGAGCCTTTGTCGTTTGTTCGGGTGACAATGAGACATTTGTTTGGGGCGGCACGTATGTGGGAATGGTTGTTTCACCTTGCGGCACATACGCTTGGAAGCCACCAGGATTCTTGATCTCTGGATCGACAGGTGGACTCGGCAATTTGTCCGCTGAAAATGAAGAATTCATTCAGTTGACTGATGGAATAACAGAACAATTGTGGGTTTATTACGATTGATGTCGATTTGATGCGGTTGAAAGCCAATGTGAGGTGGCTGAGGTGATGGTGGTTGATACGGTTCCGGTTGAGTCGGTTCAGATGGCTCAACTGGTTCGGTTGGTTCGGTTGGCTCCGTTGGTTCGCTTGGTGGCTTAATGCCACCAACTACAACGTCGTCATTATCGTCGTCAGCGCCTTCACCTTCACCTTCCTCAGTGTGCGGCCCCGGAATCGGTGTCTCACCACTCTTCAGGCAGTTGTGAATGTACGCGGCCTTGTACTTGGCATATTTTCGATTGTGAAGAGCCTCCTCACTCAATTCACCGAATGTTTGGAGCACATCGTATATCATACCGGCTGAGTAATATGCTTTGACCACATTCCTGTGAATGAATATCAGAAACAATTAACTGCCCTCGATTTGTCCATCCATTCAATTGCAATGTCAATGACAATTACTTGGAAAAATTTGCTGCACGATCTTGTTGGTCGGCAAAAGTGAATAGCCTCAATGCGTAATTCTCCAAATAAGCTTGAGCCACAACTTCGTTTGTGATCGATTCATTGTCTTGATGGTCCTTTTTGGCTTTCTCCAGCCATTCCATGATTGCTGTCAATGTGAAATGTGTCCAATTAGTGTCGATTACCTTGCGACGTCCAAAGGAAAATGAACCATCAAATTACCAATCAACAGATTTGTCTCATCGGCTTGCTTGGTTGACAGCTTCAAGCCACTCTGCAAGGCATACAAACGCGACCAGTAGGCCACCACAACGTCTCGAGCATCTGAATGGGCAAGTCAATGTAATGGATTTGGTAATGCTTTGTCTATTCACGCCCATTGGAGTTTCGTCGAGTTGTACGTTACCGTGTTCCGTTGCTGTTTTCAGATAATGTGATATCGGCTTCAGGGAAGCTGGACACGCTGGGAGAGTTACAGACATTTTTCGTTTCCGCTCGCACAACTATTGATGACCTCACTCACAAACAATTAACAACAGAATTCCGACTTTTTGCTTCTCGCTTATTCAATCCAATGCGCAATATTGTTTGACATTTCACAGATGACTTGTCAGAGTCTGCTTTATCGACAATTTGATTCTGCCGAGAGGCATTTGGAAAGCGCACTGCAGAGGGAGCTATGGCACCGAGTTGAGGCCGTCGGTTGAATTTCTCTGAAAAGAGAGCTTATCGAATTTTTCATACTCGGGCTACTGATATCGCGGTGTTTGAGGGAGTGGAGGGAATCCATCTTTGCCTTTTTGGCTCGTTGTCTCATAGGACTCCTGGAGTTCCAATGTTTCCTTCCTTGGCCCAACACTCTCCGTAGCGCTACTCGCTACAAGCTAGGATCGATTATTCAAAGGAAAAACATCGTCATTCAAATCGCATGATGAAAGAAAAGGTAGTTGAGGCGTCTGGGTGGAGAGCCATGGAGAAAATAGTGAAGTATGAGCAAAAGATTACAAAATATGAGAAGAGAATGCAAAAGAAGAAGGAGAAAGCAAGAAAGAATGCGAAGTTGGGTGGTCACCAAACAATTGAACTAAAACGAAGGAGGTTTTCTAGGATATCAGAGCAGGTCAAGTTGAGACTAAATTAGAGCTCCCTCTGACCAATTCGAGCCTCGCTGTATTCTCCTCAACAATATCGTTATTTTTAATTCCGTTGTCCATAGAATCTTTCATTGTTGTTGTCCTTGGCTCGCAATCCATTATTCCAGTTGGTTGTCATTGCCTTCCGAATGCACAAACCAATTCCGAGATATCGCTGGCCCATCACTTGGTGCTCACCGAACCAAAGATGCTTCCTCCCACCTTGCACCATCAAGTTAGAGCTAAACGCCAGCAGCAACAGCAGCCATCGTCTCTATTCACCGGCATTCAATGCAATCGCGATTTCGGTCAATTCTCTCAAACATTCTTCGCTTCGGCAGAGAATGGTCTTGTTCGCATCGCATTATGATAAGAAATCACGTCTTTGAGTGAACAAAGAGCTTCCAATAAATAAATCAAATGGCTCTTTCGGTCAATATGTGCAACAGTTAGTATCGACCATTCTCAAACCTAACTGAGGTCTTATCAATGCAGCAAGGTTCTTTGACGAATTGCATTGCAGCCAATTTCCTGGTCAAGATCTTATCCCATTGCCATTCAACGAGGAAGCGTTTCGTTAATGTCTTAATTCCAAGAAGATTGTTAACTGTTTGCCGTGTATCGCATGGCAACGCATCACAAACTCAAGTAAGGATGCGACGCAATCACTGTGGAATAACTGACGTAGCTGTTGCAGTGCTTTCGAAGCGGAAACCGCAAGACAACCGAATCGATTAGAACACCGAGGAACGGAGAAAACATTCGGAATTGATGAAATTTCAGATGGAATTTTCAAATCAGCATTTTCCTGAAAGGCAAAACCGTTTGAATAGACCATTTTCCATAATTTTTAGCTCAATAGAACTGGTTCTAAGTGATGATGGCGCATGGTTCGTAATTGTCCCATCCGATTGGCTCTCGCAAAAATGCTCATCTAATGGTAGCATACAACCCAATTAATGTTGAAATTTTCTCGTTAAAATAACAAAATCATCAACTCGTTTCCACTAACAAATCACAATGGGCTCACAACTATCGGTTGATAAATATGGTGGGCTTTGCGGGCACTGCGAAACCGGATCATTGTTTCATCCCACTGACATACGTGCGACCACAAAGAAGATCACACATCAGCATGATGGTCATTTTCTTGGCGCTCGTTAACTGTTGTCCATCAGCCTAGCATCAGTTGACCAAACGTTCGAAATTAACTGTACTCATGTTTGAAAATGCATATGAACATCATCTTCGCCAGGCATACGATGCCGGCGAATCTTGTCTGCCACCATTACCAAACGCACGACCAAATACTTGGATATTAAAACGGGACTCACATTCACTCAATTAAATCGACGGCCGGGTCGAGTACAATGTAACCGGCACCGATCACACTGCCATTGGCCATTTTATGGAAAATCGATTTGGGCCTTTGGAATCTTGGCGTACCGGTGCATTTGTGGTATCTTGTTTTCCCTCAAATTGAATTTTAAAACAGTTGAATATTACGGCGGACTGTGATCCCGTCAGCGTCCCAACTCGGACGAGACCAACCAGAGGAATAACAATGCACTCACGCATTCGAACAGAAGCCACACACGCACACGCGCATTCACACCATATTCCTTGCGAGCTCATTAATTTATTCCAACGAAAATGGACCACGATCGAACCGATTCAAAAGAAGTGTTCAGCCGAAATTTAAAAAAAAAAACACAAACAAAATTTGTTCGATTGTATTCGTTTCATTCATTCGAACGTTGAATGGCATGCCATCTCAACGGAACATAATGATATGCAATTATTCGATAGCGCATTTCATTTCAGCATTCCGATGGGGAATTCGTCAAAAATCTTCCGTTTTTTTTTTGTAATTTTTGTTGGTTTTT
>JANSTV010067341.1:0-11124 GCA_027564135.1 Lestremia cinerea
TAACATTATGGCATTTTCAGTATTTCTCCGCTCTTCGGCTTCATTATAAAACATCACCTGCTTCAATTCACATTCATCGCTCCTTCCTTTTCCATTCAATTCAACAAGCCGTGCCATTGCCATGCCTCGCTTCGCCATGCCGAATGCCGAAATGCAACCGTTCAATATGCGTGCCTGCGTACGTACGATACGATTCAGTCGTTATTTTTGTTTCATTGTGTACCGTTGAATGCATGTGCGCCTGTACGAGAGCGTGCGTGTGTGTGTGAGTGTGTGTGTGTGCATACCTTAATGGGTCGCCGACATAAATCACCCCAATCAATGTGCTCGAAAAATGCTAGAGCTCAGAAACACGATTTGTATTATTTCGCCCCGTTCGGCTGCGAGGAGACTCGCCATTGAAATTGTGCGGGCCGACGTAGTCACATGTGATCGACGACAATGACGTTGCCAATCCGCGTCCACGTCTGGCCCTTCACACCGGTGGATGCTCTGATGCGAATTTTATGGCGTAAATGCACTGTTTGAGACCGACTCACTCATCGTCGCTGAACTCAAAACGATTTCCAGCAAAATTTCAATGGAACTGCTCAGCTCGCCTCAATCAATGCAAATTATTTGACTGGAGTTTCGTCGTTTCAACGCTCGTTTCAAAGCAAATGCAGACGCTTGAACGGAATCGAAACAGCAGCAGAAACAGAGTGCCGATTATATAACGCAATCTGTCTAGTCGAATCATTAGCAATGGTTAATGATGTCCTACTTGCGCTCGTATGCAACTCTGCATGCATTTGTGCAAAAACATTTAAAACATCATTAAGTTATTGCCGGAGTTGGAGTTGGTGTTTGTCGGAAACCGAATGGTCATTACGGCCGGTGGCAATGAATGAATAATCCGAGCAACAAACAAACCCGATATTCAATCGATAGTGGTCATGCACTGCAACGCACCGCATCGCATCAAATCGCATTGCAAAATTGATTCAAACGGTTTGACGCATGGACGCGTCGATGGGGCAACTCTGTGCGTATTCCGCTGATTCTCAATTCGAAGCAATTTTGGGTGAGTCACACCGGTCTGGAGACGAATGAGGAGTGGCTCAGCGACAACAAGTGAAGCTCAGTCGAAACAAGCGAATATTTTCCAAAAAAGAGATTGAATTTCATCCACTGCTTCTGAGGGGAGCACCCCGTGTCACGGTCACCCTGTTGTGTTGGCTTTGAATCGAAACAATGTTCAGAATTTATCGCGAAAAGGGTTTCCACGAATGTTAATTTGCTGCCGAATTGCCGTCGTGGGTTGTGGTGACGGTGGGGGCGATCCCACCGAGGATGGCATCGGTGGTGGCGGAATATTTGTCGCCCACCCAGCACCTTCATGTCGTCCGATTCGCAATTCAGCGAGTCGCGGAAAAAAGTGAAATATTTTCTCGCACAAATTCATCAAGCAATCGTTTGTTTGGCTTTTTTTCCATTCATTTTTTCGCAATATTTTATGTTTATTTAAATTGAATGTTTTCCGAGCGAAGAAAGAATGTCGGTTGAATGCTGAAAAATTATTCAGTTTTTTTTTTTCATTTTGCATCGTTCACCGTTTGGTTGGTGCCGTTTTTCCGTTATTCCTTCGTTCTGCTAGATTTATTCACATCGTGGATGGAAAGCGAACCGAATGCCTGAAGGGCGACTGAATGAAACAGTTTGCTTTTTTAAGTTGGTTCCGTCCGCATCGACCAACCGACGACGACGACGTGATGAAATTTTGATGGAAATATTCAGAGCAGGGCCGAATCTATGGGATTCGGATTGACTGGATGAATCGCTTGAGCAAGGAATTGAAAATTGGATTCGATTTGAGGCAATCGTTTCGGGTCACAGGGGCGACTGGAGCTAATCGTTCAGCAGATTGCATTCTGACTTCGATGCCTTCGGCGTTGTTTGATACCGGAGCCTCGATAGCGGGCGGAACAATGCACGGAAATTCAATGAATGAATGCGGCTGAGTTACTCACCGTTCGCACACACACACACACACCCAACTGAACGCTGACTCGGTTGCTCCGTTCCGATGATATTTCGAACCCTGCATTTGAAGCGGATTGCACCCATCTAATGCACGCTCATTCACTCTGCTTCCATTCAAGAATTCCCCCAGCCTGCTCAACCATGGTAATGTTCACGTTGCACTCGCTGACTGAGTGTTTGTTCCTGCTGAAAATTAAATATGCTTTCTGGCTGCAGGAAGTGCGGTTATGTCGAAAATATCCGCATTTGGGTGTCGTCGCTCAGCGAGCGATTCGCGTTAATTTCCAGGGAATGAATGATGCCGCGACGCAATTGCCAGATTCGCAACAACAACAACAACAATGGGAAGACACTCAGGTTTTGTCGCACGAGTATACATTTTTAGGGAGTCGCTCACCGCGCGGCATCCATAATCGTTTTCAATTAAAGCGGCAAATCGCTTGTTTTGTCGTAAGCCACGCATAAAACTGCAACAAATATTCAACATTTTCCAATTGTCGTTCACCATGAACGCTGAACCGTGGTGAGCATTGCAGAAAAATTGCATTTTCCACAGAGAAAAAAAGCAGTCAAGAACAATAAATAAAGCCAATTGCGAATGCATTAAACACCCAAGCCCGAGCACTCACCCAAGTCACGCGGACAAATGCAACTTCTTTCAACGGCGAATGTTTACCAGCGTTGTGTGATAACACCCAGTTGAATGAATTACGAACCGACCGACCGACCAACCAACCAACCAACCAACTAACCGACCAGTCAGCCAGCCAACCAAGCAACCCACCTAAATTCTATATTTATAACATTCAGTGAAATTTACAATGAATTGTTAAGTTGTAGCGAAATGAAACGGAACATGCAAGAAGAAGAAATCCGCAGCGGCCGCAGCAGCAGCAGAAACAACAACAACAAGCAACGTACAAAATGAAAACAAATAGACCGCGAGTTATGTCGAACGGAGCAATTTATGCTCATGAATATGTGCTCGGTTTTATTCGCATGCATGTCATACGAGGGTTACATTGTGATACGACTTGCGTTTGAGCAGCGCAGAAAACGAGCAGATTCGCCACTAAAGACGTCTCCCTCAATCGACAGGCATTCGATGAATGACCAAACCCCCACCGCAGCCTTCATCACATCCGTCGCATTCCCAAACGAAAATAAAAACCAAAAAATATCATTCGTTCACCAATTCCGGGTCGAAAAATGACAGTGAATTTCTACCGAAAAGGCCAGCATGAGAGAATGTTCATTAAAGGGTTAAATGGCCTCGACCACGGAACACGAAAATCTTTTATTAAAAACAATAAAAACGAATAAATAGAAAAGACTGACCAAGAAACGCAACGCGACGGAATGAAATGAAATGGTTCGCCAGATCTGATGTGAGATAATAATCATAAAATATCCGTCAGCCGCGCTCCGCTCCGCACGAACAAAAAAAAAAAACCATACTAAACGATCTCGAAATGAAAGACTCACACCGAAAATGGCAAAGCTTTAATTCCTCTTAATTGGTATAATATTTTTCAGTATTTGTATTAATTTGAATGTCGTTTTGACGGTCACACGATATGATACCCGAGATGCCGTGCCGTAGCTCGGCACCAACCAACTGGCAAGCCAGCGACCGGCCACATGACGAATAACAATCGTTCACATGTTTTGCGAATAAAATCACACAATTTCGATTCGACAAAAAGGCATATTAGTCATCGACAAATCTCTGGCCATTGTTGTTGTTACTGGCTGCGCTGGTGCTGCTGTTGAGCCATGCCGATTCGTGTTCTAATAACTTTCGACGACTAAGACGGTTGGTTGTCTCGCACACTTTTCCACTCGTCGTTTGCGACTTCACCGCTCGCTCGCCAATATTCTGTGTGCACTGGTAACTGTAAAAACGTGTCATTTCGTTGTATAATTCATTTATAATATTGGTTTGGAGCAACAACAACAACAACAAGGAACGAAATATGTAGAAGAAAAAAGAGAAGAAAAGAAACGTTGACGTCGAACAATACAGAAAAAGGCGACATTCGGTCGCTAACATTGATAACTGGCATTACGCATATTGAATTTTTAAGTAGATTTCTGCTGGTGAGACTGGTTAGGTTGGTGAGGCTTAGAAAATTGAAAATAATAACGCAAAGACTACAACTACAATGTCTTTATCTGTTGGTGCTGCTGCCTGCTGCACATTCGCCTGTCGGCACACGAGGAAGTTTTAGCCGCCGAATGGCCCATTCCGAAAGCATTTGTATTCTCTTTGTTGAGCTTCGCCATGGTTTCGATTCAATTCTTGGTATTGCATATTACGCTACATTGGATTACATAAATGCCGAAAGATGTGACATCAATGTGGTGGCAAAGGAGTGAAGTGGTTCTGCGATTCAATTTGATTTATTGCGGTTTTTGTGTGCGGTTCGATTTTCTGACAGTCATTTCATTGGTTTCTTGTCATCGTCGCCGTCGTCATCGCCGCAATCGACGATCGTCTTTTCGTTCCTTCGTCTTCTTTTCATTCGAATTGCTCATTTTCAATTCTGCGAAATGCTCCACTGCCGGCCAGCCTCGCTCGATGTGGAACCTTACGCTTCTGCGAATTATTTGTCGAATACAAAATGTTTCAAACGAAATTATGCTCTCCGAACAATTATCCGTCGCAGATGTATCATTATGTCTGTCTGAAACGGGGGCTGCGGCAAGGAAGGAGAGTGCGCGGATATTTCGCGGAGCCCGAATTCAATGTCAGAGTCAGATTTTTTTGCGTTCGGCTTCGACGGAAATTCCACGACACGCTTTGTTTCGTAACAGCCATCGATGCGGCAATGCTACTCGCGTTATGGTGCTGAAATGAAATTGAGTTGCGTCGATCGGTAAAACGTTTGATAACATTCATTACGCCACATGCAGCAACGGAACGGTGAAGGATTCGTACCGCCCGCCATGACCAGCTCATCTCAGAAGAAAATCATTCGAAAAACATAAGACTCATCGCTCTTGTGTGTCAGTGCGGAGTTGGTTGATCGGCCGCGTGCACTGAACGTTTTCCTGCGTCATCGACGAGACGCGCACCCGGCCACTCTGTTCGCAGTCAATAAACTCGAATAAAAACAAGCGATAAGTTTTGTTTCTTTCCGTGGAGTGTTGTGCTGTGTTGTGTAATGCGTGCAATGCATCAATAATTCCGACGATTCGCAATGAAATCAAATGCGAATGGTGAATGGCGACGCGGAGTGTGGAGTGTATTTTTGTTGGATTCGGACCCGACAATTTGATTAATTGACGCACATACGGCCGCAGTCAGTGTGTGATTGGGCGACTGTTGCATCGGATTGACATTCAAATTTGATCACAAGCGATCGTTACATCCGACCGGGAACAAGTTGCTTGATTCGTGCCATTTGACATTTCGGCTGTTCAACGATGACAGCAAAAACCACACCCGACATGGCCGAACCGGAATCGATTGCAAACCGCAATTCATCAAAGCTGAGCCGAATCGAATTGACTTTTGGAGAAGAAGCGACGATAAAAAAAGACCCACAAATCGATGCGGTAACCGAAGAATGTAGGCGGACGCGTTCGGGCCCATGTTGACCTACAACATTAGAAGGCCCACTCGCCGTTCGATGAACCGCTGAGTCGCTGAATCAGTCGGATCGTGGCGAACCTGCTAATTGTTTTAATTCATTTCGAATGACGAAATTCAAATGGCCTCTCGCTCGCGATTCACTTTTGCGTGGCCATTTCGGTAGTCTATGGAAATTCGTTGTTTTCGCGTTCTCGCCGTCGTTTTGAAATCCCATCAGCCAGCACCCAATGAATTTTCTGTCAGATCATAGATCGCAATTCGCGGTGGAAGAAAATATAATGTTCCGCATTCAGCGCGCATTCGCCCACTCGAGCGGCGGCGTTCGATGGTGATTTTTCCCGAATCGCGCCGTCGTTTCAACAGTGTTTTCGTGAGCTTTGCACCGATGCGGCGGCGGTGATTGCGCGACTTGGAGCATTAATCAATCTAATCGCACCGTCAAATGCGACGATGATGACGGTGAATTATGATCATTTGCCGTGTAAATGCTGTTACGCGTGCAATGCAATTGCTCGAAACATTCGAATGGATCTTGTGCGAATGCTAGCCAAATGGCACGATGTTATGTCAGATTGGATCGGAGTAGGTGTTTTCTAGCATTCAATTCAAGCGAAATGGAAAAGACTTCATATCCACTGAGGTGAACTGAATCGAATTGCATCGCAGCCCGGCAACAGCAACCGACACAGCTAATCAAAAAAAAAAAATATCATATTCGCGGCGATGCGATTCGCGGAGGGGCCGCAACAATGGCGAATATTGAAATGGCCAATGATAATCACATTATCGAAATGATTTACTGTCTCTCTATGTCGCTCTCTGTCCCTCTCTGTATCTCACTGTCTCTTTTTGTCCCTCTCTGTTTCTCTCTCTCTCTCCACAAAATGCAAAATAACCGCTGGTTTGCTCTCGGTCGCGTCAGTTGCACAATCGGACAAAACCAAAAACGGAATTCATGGCGAGCATTCTGCTTTTTCGGATCATTCAATTTATGTTTTACAATAAATTGCGGTTTTCGAAAATTAACTTATAAACTCGATTTTTATTTTTGGATTTATAAATTTGTTTCGACGCTTTTTTCCGTCGCTTTTCGCTATTATTGTGGCTGTTGTGCTCGTGCTCCGGGGTCGCCTGTTTTTGTTTTGACCGATGACATTCGGGTTGATTCATTGATGCGGCAGAATGGGAAATAATTAGCTGAAAATTATTGCTCCACAGATTTTGTATGTTTTCGGTTGAATGAAATGCATGCGGTGACCGTTGGGCGCTGCGCTGCCGGGATGAGGTGTTGATGAGCGAAGTTGATTAAAGCTGGGAAATTGGGTTGAATTGATTGTCCTTTTTGCGCTCAATTCTATGCGTTGCCCCGACTGTGACTCGAATAGTCTGATTTAAATGTGTTGCTGCTGCTAATTTATCGTCGATTCACAGAATGACAATTTATTTCGTCGAACAATAACGCTCGCCGGACAGAGTTTCGTTTTTTTCTCTCGCATCCCGACCGAATCTCGCGGCGTTCCATTTGCGGCAGAAATGTCAGGAGATAATTCAATTACTTTCCATTTTTGATTTACGTTCTATTTTTTTCTCGGCTTTGCAGATAGTGTTGTGGGAACCGGCACCATAACGTCGCCGTGGACACCAGTAAGTGCCGGCCCAGCGGGTCCGTTGGGTGCGGGCGACACAAATGGAGGAGCGGACAGCAAACATTTGGACGTTGGCGACATGAGCGACGACGAGAAAGATCTTTCTTCCGCCGATGCCGAGGGCGTTTGGAGTCCAGACATTGAACAGAGCTTCCAGGAGGCTCTAGCCATATATCCGCCATGTGGACGACGAAAAATCATTCTCTCGGACGAGGGAAAGATGTATGGTAAGTACTTGCCACTTGCGCCGACCCACACATCGTAGCGGTCACAATTAAACAGCCATCAGCGAGAACGAGATTTGATTAACCCGAAAAATGACCAATAAAAATCATATTAGACGAATCCAACATGAAAAATCAGTCAAATTGTTCAATTTAAAGTAATTGTCATTATCATCGCATGAGTTATTGACTGGCTCGAGTAGACGATGCTGGTTCATGTCGCAGCACTGCTCTGTCGGAGTGTATGTGTGTGATTCCCATTAGATTTATTCGGTCGATGTCTCGATTGCCGTTTGACATTCGGAGCCAATCACTGATTGCATTAACAAATCGAGGTTTGTTTAGCGAACCATTACGACGGATATTAACATGATTTTGTGTCATAAAAATGATGGGGTTAAGAGCATTAATCTCAATTTGCTCCGCACTCCCTTCGGGCCAATTCCCACTCAATCGTCAAAAATCAACTAATCTGATTGCCGCCGCCCGGTTGCTATGTGCCTCGAATCATCGATTATCATTCGATCCCTCGGTTCTGACGAATCGCAAGCAATCTACCTCGTTCTTTCCGTTCGATGCAAAAACCGTCCAAGGCTGAGTGCAGTTGCAGCTCCGTCGATTATCAATTTCAAATTCGAGTCAAAATATAGAAAAAAAAACGAAA
Source organism: Lestremia cinerea (assembly GCA_027564135.1). Taxonomy (NCBI): domain Eukaryota; kingdom Metazoa; phylum Arthropoda; class Insecta; order Diptera; family Cecidomyiidae; genus Lestremia; species Lestremia cinerea. The sequence goes on from JANSTV010067341.1 coordinate 8,155, forward strand.
CAAAAACGGCGGCAAACATTGTTTGCTCGTTAATTTGTCAATAAATCATTAGTTTCGAAGCGAAAAGCGAATCCGAGAGATTCTCACGAAAATCATAATTGGCTCAAATCAATTTTTCACGTCGGACATTTCCAATTCTAATTGGTCATTTAATTCGACCGGTATTGAGTTTCTTTTGTTGTTTTATTATTCCAAATTGTGAATGCATTTGTTGTTCGACAGCATTCGACTGACGGCAAGGACGACAATTAACGTCGACTGCATATTTCATGGAGCGCCGTCGATGTTCGCAAATGGTCTGCGTGTGGAACAAGCGATTGGCCAATGCTAATCAATCAATGTTGAGTTCGAATTGAAATCTGACCTGTCGATTGGCAGTCATAAATGCCACCGCACAAGCACTCCCCTCGATTGCGGACCACTTTTGACTGCAATCATCCACCGCAAATTATGGTAAAAGCTTAATTTCATCTCATCATTACATTAATCGTCGCATTCAACATTTCGAGCTCGAAATACCGAAATTCGAATTTCAAATTCCGAATTGGAAATAACATGTTATGAAACTTTCCAATAGCTCCTTTGTCAAATGGATAAACTCTCTTTTCATCATCACCGTTATCGCCGAGCGCACACAGGCAGACAATGCCGCCCGTCATTGCATGGCAATCGTCAAACCATAAATGCACATCACTTTCAAACTAAACCGAGTGCCGAATACCGAATGCCAAGTGCCATAGATCATGTCAGTTGAATGCAAACCGAACGAGCACACTCGGCTCTTGGCATATTTTGCATTTCACTGAAAATTCCTCGCCAATTTTGCCAACTGGTGAAAAAAAACCACTCGCACCTACTCATGGGGAGAACCCATCGAGCAATTCAGCGCAACGAATGCTCGCGATAATGAAAGCCTCGCCATCAGCCTCACCATCGGCCCCACCGCTCTCATCCAGTGAAACGTTGCCCAATTGGTGTGAGGCGAGCGCATCGTCCAGCCAAAACGGGAGACATCCAACGATGGAAACTGTGAAAGAGCCATTTCCATTGTTTTAATTTGCTCGATAATTTCGTAGTTTCGGTCGGATGCGTCATGTGATTTAGTTATTGTGTTTAACATTTCGATTCGGCCACCAAAGCAATCAAAATGTTGACGGTTGCAAACTATTTCGGAGAGAATGCTCGCATTCAGCTTTGATTTTAGAAACAATCAAAAGCCGAATCGAATGGCAACGGGGAATTTGATTGTTGGATTTTCGATGCATGCCATGTCGGACAATGCCCATGCGACCGTCGCCACTTTCCTCACCCTCCTACCTCCTTCCTCCCCTTTCCTGTCCCCCGCAGCCGAAATTGGTCTTTCGACAAACCGAACAGGTATAGTTGGGACGCAACACATCCCAGTGGCGGTTCGTCCACCGCCAGATCCATTGGCTGGCGAAATACTAGAAATGATTTCGTTATCGCAAACTGACCACGATCGCGATCAACCGAAACAATCGAAAGGAAAACACCGTTGCGTTTGTTTGTTTTGGTTGCTTGCTTGGTTTGTTGTTGGCGTGGTTTAATTAATGCGCTCCAGTCGGCACATGCCGGACTCGTTAAATAATCTGAATCGTCTCGAACTCGAACGATAACCATAGCCGGGTCCCATAATTGACTATGTCATGCAGCTGCAAATGAAATCCATTTCGAAATGGAAAATCCGATTGGGGGTTCTCGTTCTCGTCGGCCGCAATGTGAATGACCTGCAATTAACGGGTTAATTAATTGATCTAAAAGGGGATCTAGGGAAAGGGGGCGGAAGAGGGCGAAAGAGGGCGAAAGAGGGGTCAAATAATCGTTTCTCGACCGCTTCGCCTGTCGTTTCACCTGCGCCATTCCGATGGCTTTTCTGTGTTGAACGCTCGTTTGACGTGGTGTCGTCTCGTCCAAAATTAACCGACTGACGATTCGGAGAGTTTCCATTTCGGTCTTCGTAGGCCTGAAAATAGTTGACTTTAAGACGGGCCGTGCATTTTTCGAATTTCGAACAGTTTTCCCGATCCCTTGTCGATGAGGACTTGCATGTGTCCCATCAGTCATCCGTCTGCATCGCATCGCGATCGCTCAGCGGATTGTCAACTCACCACGAAATTGATGGATCGCGTCTTCTTGTTATTGTTGTTGTGGAAATGGGTTATTTTCGAGAAATTCAAATATTTTCACGTCTTTTTGTTTGAGTTTTTGGTCGAGGCGGATGCCATTTCCAAAAATCGTGCCGCAAAAGGGTTTTGTCGTTCGTCGGTGGGGCTACCTACGTTTGGAGCGAACGCGGAACTCGTTGAGTCCGTGGAATTTCTGCTCAAATCCTTCGGCAAAAGATAACGCATAGAATCGACTCGAAGTGGTGGTTATGGGCAAAGAGAGCTGAAGGAGCAGCCACAGTCGCGTTTTGCAACGAAGACTAATCGTAGACATTCGCGTTCCTCACACGTGGTCCGACACTGTCCAGTCAGAGTGGAGTCTCCACAAGTCACTCGAATGGAGGACGAAGTCTTGGGCGGTTTGCTCGATGCAATTCACCAAAGAGCAGCCAAACCGAGCTCAGAAAGTTTGAAAATGGATTTTCGATAATTAACGATGGCAGGCGCCAAAATAGCGGCCGTGGCCGATGGTCGACCGCTGCATTCAAAGCGCGACATCAACCATAGACTGTCGTCAATCGTCTATAAATAGGAGAATTATGGTATGGTCGTTGCGACACAATTCGTTTGAGAATTTCATTCAAGACAAAAAAGATGACGAAAAAACGATGAGAAACCCACAAACAGCGTCCGCCGACTGAAATGCTCCGTTTCTTCTTTTCCGAAGACGAAGGAAAAAAGAAGAAAAACAACGAATTTCTCTCGTCCCGTCGATGCACATCTTAGCGAATTGTCATGCGTTCAATGTGCCATCCGACGTGGAGTCAACGTTGACTGTTGACTG
>JANSTV010067352.1:0-11123 GCA_027564135.1 Lestremia cinerea
GTGAGCGATGCCCGCTGTAGCACATGGCTCATGTCATAATCGAAAAGCTCGGCAAACTCATTGAATTGACGGGACATTCTAGTCATGGGTTCGTTGCTCCCATACGATGTGCGGTGATGAGTTGGGCGGAGCGGTGCAAAATTGCGAGTTGCTCGACTCAGAGCGTTGAGGTTGATGTTTTGTAGTAAAGGTGGACAGTCGATGTAGCTTTCTATTAAGTCGAAGATGAACATGGCGTCTGCTACTTGACGGCGATTGTCGAGGGTGTTGAGGCCGATGAGACTGCATCGATCGGCATAAGGTGGTCTTCGATCGGGGTCCCAGTTGAGTTTGCGTAATGCAAATCGAACGAATTTTTTCCGGATGTTTTCAATTCGCTTTTTGTGAACTTCATATGACGGGTGCCGTATTGCCACCCGAACTCCAGGATCTCATGTATGTACAGAGGAGAGCTTTGGGTTGCCCATGTGGCTGCAGATGCGAAAGATGAAACCCATCAGAGATGATGCTGTTGCGACAACCATGTCCACATGAAGCGCAAATGATAGCTTATTGTCCAGCATAATTTCGAGATCCTTCTTTTGAGTGACGCGTAGAAGATCATGTGTCCCTAATCTGTATGCATGAGTTTGTGTGGTTGCTTTACGATGGAACGTCATCACTTCACATTTGGCCGCCGCATTGCGGGTGAGCCCATTCATTTCGCACCACTCGGTGAATTTGTCGATGTAATTTTGGAAGCGATGAGCGTCGAGCTCGCATGTTATCACGCAATTGAAAGCAGAATACATTTCCAGGCGAACGATACTCACGTTAACTTATCTCCAATTTCTTTTTTGTAAGAAGCTGCGGAGCTACGCAAAATTGGAATGATGAGCTGCAAGGGGCGCAGATCGAGATCTGACGCAGCACCTGAGTGACCCGCCACACTGGAAATAAATGAGAGTCGAAAATGTTTGGATTCGGACGGCAGGTGAGCTTACAGATTCAATGCAGCAGTGAATGCTATTTGTGCTGGGTTATTTTCCCTGAGAATAAAACAGATTTGAGCGTTTGATGTTGGAAGATCGCCTTTGCTAAAAAGCGGTGTGGCGCTCCCGACTTGGCGCTTTCAGCTCGGAAATCTACTCACAAATACTCAATGAAGGCCTGAGGATTATTCGAATCATCTGTTATACTCCTGTCCATAACCGATTGTATCCTGGAAATGAGTACCGCATCGTCATCATCATTGAACTATTCTCCTAGAATGCTCTTACACATTAGATGCTTGAATTCGAACAACTGTGCTGCCATCCAGATGTGCTATCGTGTCAATTTCCGCTATCGTGGCATCGGGTTTGGCTTGCCTGACCGCTCTTTTAATTTCATTCATTTCCTTCTGATATCTGCGACGAAAACAATCAAACATCGTTCTGACCTGGCGTCCCTTAAATCTCACGTGATCCACCAAAAAGCTTCCAGGACCACGAAGTCGACCGAGGCATCCGGCAATTTGTTGACGCCGAACATCTGGTGCACGCGGAGGGTCATCCTGTTATTTGGATGAGCATCGATTTGAGCCTCAACTTTTATTTCAAAGCAAATTTATCATTCTCACTGTTGTTCGATGCGATTAGCCATTTCTTGTAGATTGATAGGATTTTCCAACGCTTCGGACATGCCATTCGGATTGGCAAAATCGAATTCTGGTATACTTCTCCGACCACGGAAGATATTAACACTGAATAGAAATAGGACAGAGTGGTTCTCAGACATGGCAGGTGCGGAGGAACTGAGGTAATGAACTTACATCGCGTTGTAGAAACCAAGAGCTATGGCATGTTTAATATTGTGGTCGCTGCACCGAGCGCAACTTTCGAAATGCCAGACAATTCGACTTCCGCAAAGTCTTCTCAGTCTTAAAGGCAACAAATATGATCAATTTATTGGCGGAAAGGGGCAAAGGATAACTTACTCGTTCTCGATTCCAAGGACGCACTCGTTTTCGTGGTCTTGGTCGATGTTGATGCGAGTGATCGAGGCGCTGAAATCGAATCGTTTTGTCTTGAATGCACACTAATCCTTCCCACCAATCCGCTCGACCTACCGTTTCAACATGTCACCGAGCTTGGGCACCGCGCTGAAACAGAATGAGAATGACTCTTTGGGAACCTTTGCCATCAACACTCGTAACTCACGCATATTTTTCCCACGCTTCCACTCCCACTTTTAACTCATCCGTTCTGTCAATTGAGGCGATTAATGCCGTTTTAATTCTGAAGTGCCCGAAATGCATGTCATTTAGAATTATCAAAAAGTAAGATCTCGCTGGCTTACGCATTGTAGAATGGGGTGACCATATCGGCAAGTTCCAAAGCTGAATCAATGCGCAAGGTTTGCTTCCAGGTTGTTGACTCGTTCGTGAATCTAATCGTTTATTCCATTCAAATGAATACACTGATAAGACCCGATCGAGGATTCACAACTTACTTAAGCACCAAATACGCGCACACGAACGAAATGTTGTATTGAGCGACCGTGTAACGCACCATGGGCGTTGAGATTTTCGTATAAACCTCTTGATTCGCAAGGTGCCAGTCCTGGATCTCGACAGCAATTTGAGAAAGTAGAGCTGGTGGGGGTGCTATAGTTTGTGCCCTTGCACCAGGATCAAGCGTCTCCCACTCTTTTTCACTCAATTCTAGCAGCCCTCTTTTCGCATAGCTTGCTAAGCGGGGGATGAGGTATCCGTTCAAATCAGTTTGAATTCTTTTGCTGAAATCGAATGGAGAGTGTCAACTTGTGTGAGTATTGACGAATACTTGCAGCTGGTGTCACCAACTCACTTCAATTGCACAATATTCGTGTATGTCCTGAAAGGTCATGGCATTTTCGAATAATAACAATGAGCTTTCATCGTTTGGAAGATAAGAATAAACCCACTCTAAATTCAGTATCCTCGCGATTTCCACAAATCTTGTTTGATCTGTTGCGTCTGTAGCTGTGCCTGCTGAAGCAATACTCGTTCTTATCGCCATCACGATCTCGGCTTTCGTTAGCAGGGGGATGCCGAGGAGATTCTCCATTGTAAAATTATTGGGATTCCCAGGTCTGAATGGCCAAAGGCAAACGTTGTGGAAAATAAATTGAAGATGACTTACGACGCCAGTCGCCTCGGTTTTCGCAAGTCACTGCGCCGACTTACATTGGCGTTCCTGCTCTTCTCGTCCTAACTCTGGTTCTGGTTTCACCCCTGGCAGTGTCTGCACTGTCTCCTCCACTACACCTGTTTGTACATTTTTCATTTTTAATAATTTGTTTATCTTATAATATCGCCTACAGGCAGGGTTCCCCCATAAGCCAACAAGAAATGAATAAATCACATTACCCTGCGGAGAAAATTCGAACATATTCCAGATACGGATCTCTGAATCTGGGATAAGCAAAAGGCTAGAATATTCTCTTTCCATACGATAAGGCATTGCGGAAAATACTCACAGAGCATCAGAAAAACCGTAAAGCGCAGCTTTCTGATCGTTATCAGCATCAGTTGCCTCTGTCTTCTTGAGCGAACGGGTTAAGAATTGTTGCCTGTCGGAAAAAAACATGGTTGAATGTTATGTCCGCTGAGCTGAACGAAATGAGACCTGAGTCTGGCGGCGTCCAAGATTTCAGTTTGTTTATTTTCAAGCGTTTTCCATTCTTCGGTGAATGCTTTAAAGTAATTTCGATCACGCGCAGGAAGCGTTGCAATTCTAGAATAATTTTTTCAAGTGAACGAGTTGAAGGAGTGAATTCGAAGTAATTATCTTACAAGGCCCAGCAGTAAACGTATGCGACAGGCGGCTCTCCTGTGGCGATCCTATCAAAGAGATCACCATCAAACGAAAAGTTCATGCAGTGATGTCATTCAACTCACATCGACGCCTTGAGCTCTATGACAACCTGGTCTACAGATTTTGATTCGCTGTGGAATGGAGTGGCATTGTGAATAACCGTAGAATATGGATTGAGGGTTGAGAATTACCGATCAATGGAGACAATTTGAGCAATAATATCCTGCTTTGTATTGACCTTAGTCTCCATCAGTGAACTACGCAGTTCAGGACCAAATTCTTTTGGAGTAAAACTTTAAGAATTTTTCGTTAATCAACAGGGAGTGTCATGCCAAATTGCCAGCGGCGGCCATCTTACGCTCGTTCGATATCAGCAAAATATTGGTTGAAAATTTCCTCGTGTCTGCAGAAGAAACATTCCCATGGAGATTGTAGTGAGTGCTAACATTGGTTAATCGCTATCTCGCTGACTTTGGGTTTCCTAGGGTTAGAGCTGGAGCTTGAGCCGCACCACTGGATTGTCCTGTTGGACTGTAATTATCCTGTGAATTTTGCTGATCAATTGAAGCTATAAAGCTAGAAAACGTACACGTCCCTGGCTAAAACTTCATTGACTGCTCGCTGCTCGTAGTCGGTACCACCGGCTGACATTGGCTCTCGTTGAGCTTCAATCATCAAGTCTTGCCATCTGCATAAGCCCTTCGAATCAGAAATGACTGAATTTGCTAGGCCAAAAAGGCACTTACCGAGTTAAGATTATGGGAAGGAAATGCGTGACCTCTGCGAGTGTTCCAATTTGCAGAATTTGCTTCCAAGTTCCGTCCTTTCCCTCACAAAACCTAGCAAATAACGTTGAATGTGTTGAATCTCAGAAATCGACGCCTTTCAACTCACTTTGCCACGAAATGGGCCATTACGAAATCGCTATTCACCGACTGAACTATTTTCACCATCATTAAGTATTCAAACCTACCAAAACTAACTATCTTGGCTTCGTGGATTCTGGTCGGAGCGAAATCAAACTCTTGCTCGAGAAACAGGCGAAAATAATGACAATTGACTCACCTGTCTTGCAGTTGTGCTACCATTTCATCAATTGCGTAGTCTTCTAGAAGTTCCCAAGCTCTTTGTGTAGGGTCTCTCCCTATCAAATCCATTCCCTGAATTCTGTAGAATTGATCAGTACATTTCTAAAGGGCTCTCCAATGAAAACTGCTTTGACATACTTGAGGACAGCGAGCTCCAAAAAATGGGTTAATTTTTGACGGATGTTACGGCTATTGAAACAGGGTAATGCAATTTGGTGCCGTATTTCATCTTCTGATAACTTACTTCGCATTAAGGGCGATGCGTACGAAGCTGAAATGACAAAAGGATTTCCTAATTTCCGTTCAACCTCTTTCCGCATTAATTTCTTACTTTTGATCCATCACAGTAACAACAGCAGATTCCAATGGCAATTGATCGCTTATTTGACTTTGAATTTGTGTGACCGTTTCTGCTTTAATGCTCACCGGCAGGGTGGCCATTTCTCGTTCGACATTTGGTCTTGAAGAACTGAAGAAAAAACAATCGTCATAAATCTGGTTCGTTGAAGTGGACCCATTTCTGTTACTGTCTATGAGGATGCTGTGAATAGGTCTCAAAGAGTGGAACCAACCTAAAATGGACGGTGTATTTAGCAATGGATCTTGGATTGGTTCAATCCTTGACAAAACGAGAAACTCACAAAGCTTGCTGGAACGCAAAAACCGCTGATTTCACATTTATATTTTCTGGAGCTGATTCTCCCAAAAACGATTTCCTACAGCAAAGATTTCAATTCAGTTGAAAAAATCTATCGAAAAAGTCCGCTTCAATGGGCATTCACCTCCATCTAATTCTTTCAAGTAAAACAGCACTTGATTCAAACAACAGATCTCGATTCGATTTGATTTCAGCCAGAAAGTGTGGATTGACGTTGTTCACAGCTCTGAAATATTCAATTGAAATGACAGATGATTGGCTAAAGTGGAGGAGGCTTTACAATGCGAAGCAGTAGAGGAATGCTTCATACTCTTCTGCCTCATCGACTCTGCAAAACGAACAGAGATAAATGAAGTTGTTTTTCTTCGTCAGAGGTGCCTTGAAATTTACATCCAATCCTGAAATTCCGCGACAGGATCCGAATTTGGGCTATCCCTAAGGAAACGAATCGAGCCCTTGTATTTTCGGGAGGAAACCTTCGATTTAAAAATACAAACATTTTCATAATTGCTATGCGATTCGGCCATCCCGTGTTTATGGTATATGCTCTATCAAAAATAACCTGCTGGTCGGTAGCACTGAGTTCTAGAACATCAAAGCTAAAAAATCGACGATTTAAGTTCACGTGATCCCGTCAGCCAAAATCGATTCACTTACCACGTGGTGATGTCCGAAGTAACCGAAGTAAAAATAGCATCAATTTGCCTGTTTTGTAAACGGACAACATTTATTAGAGCTTCTCGGAATGGAAATTGAGATGAGAGTCATTACCCCTCGTCTCTGGCGCTTTCTGGAGCTTTATATTCAGTAAATGAGGAGTCTCTGCAAGAGTCTAAATGAAACCAAAAACCGTGTCTTTGACAGCTTTGGATGCACTTACGCGTATGGACCTAGAACCCGTTCGATAGCTTTCTGTTCCAACGAAATATCCATCAAATCTCGATCAGACGTCGATTTATTCTCCTGAGCCAGTGAACGGAGCCTACAAACCGAATAACTCTGAATTGAGTGATTATTCGCTCAAGAGATGAATGCACTCACTCATCGTAGATAACAGGCAGAAGAGAAGCAATCTGCTCACTTGAATTAATACGCAGAATCGCCTTCCAATTGCCCCCGGTCGCATAGCCCAATCGGTCGATTTTATTCTGACAAAATCTGATTGGTAGAAAGAGACAGACGGTGTGTATTCTGCCATGCGTTGTGTGATCTCTCAACTAACCGGTCAATGATGAAAGCGCACATAAACGGGACACTATGCTCAGCCAAGACTGAATTCAATATCGGTGAGTTTGTCATTTTCGGAAAAACCTCGTGTTCTTCGAAAAGTCTGAATGAATTGAATCGATACGATTAAATTTTTTTATGGGAATGAATCGAGGGGGTGGGCGGAGATCTCACAGTTCTTGGAACATTATAGCTATTTGATCTTGCAAAAGAGGATTCTTCAGTTCTTCATCATCATGGCCTTCCAAGAGCTCTTCGTATACGTAGCTATTTGAATGTTTCAGTTTTATGTTCAATTGATTTCTCCATTTCCAAAGTTCGACTCACCGCTGCATGCGTGTTGCGTTTACCATTTTTGCCATGTACAGCTTGGCTCTCTTACTGAGTTTTCGAAATGAATGAAATCGATTCGTTTGAAAGATGCTGTCATTCGCAACAAATTAACACTTTGCAACTCACTCTATTACGATGCCATTTTTCGAATAACTAAAAGTAACGGAAATTTATGTTGTTGAAATGGTCGACGTGAGCAGCGACTCACCGAAAGTCGTAAGCCTCTTTCAACTCAACTTCTGTTTCAAGACCAGCACGCATCACAACCATTGCTTTTCTAGTCGCTGTCATCGAAAGGACATTTCGCAAGTTCCACTGCTTTTTTTCAAACCTATTTGTTCGATTGAAAGATTGAAAAGTAATTTTTCCAAATCATTTCTGAACATTTACTTTGTTAGATAGCCTGGAGCCAATTTCTCGAATCTTTCGCTAAATCTAAAGCCAGTAACATGTCTCAATTAGCATAAATCCCCAATCACGCTTCGACTGAAACTCACAGCGACGCATAGAAAACGTTTAAAACAGCTCTCCGATCAATTTCGGTATTAGATAATTTCAACGTGAATAAACCCTGCAAAAACTTTATCCTGGATCTCGTATTGAGCACAATTTCCGTGCTTATACCAGACAGAGACTGCCAATTAGCTCTTAACTCATCTTTGAACGTGCTGGGTGTTGTAGAAGTGAACAACCTAGCAGTGTTGAGCCGTTAGATGGAGGATGAACGGAATCGGTACATTTACTCACGGCAACCAACAGCCAACGAATGCAACATCGACTGGAGCGTAATCGATGCTGTAAAAGGCGTGAATTATTTATTCAATGGTTGAGAAAGTGGACTAGCGCAAAAGCCAAGATCAAGAACGTACATCCAGTGACCGACTAATTCATATCCCGTCTCTGCCGCATGCCCGCTGAAAGGAAGAATCGAAATTGAAAGAATCTAGTAAGATGTGATTAACTAAACATTTACCTAGATGGTTGCAGATGCACCAAGAGACTCGCCCAAATGTCAGATTTTAGCGCTGCCGTTTTTGTGTTATGGACCAATTGCAGGAGCCCCTCGGGCATATGATTGGCCGCAAGTCTGAAAGACGACAAAGGTATAAATTTGCCTTGAAAATCGAAGAAAGTTTGTGATCACTCACTGGTTTTCCAGCAAGGTCCAAAAATAGTTGATTTGCGGGTGGTCGCTGCAATTAGCACAGAAATCAATGTGAATCTTCGATGGGTGAGTATTGATGGGACTGAAAGAGATTGGACATCCAGAAAGAATCTTACATTGGTGTAGCGTCGTCCGGTTGGGCCAATGGAGCACTATGTAGAATACAAAATTGGGTGGTTTCATATTGCCTCTACGATTATCGTGTCGGTTACGTGAGCTCGCCCAGAACTTTTTGAATTGCTTGACTTTCCTTTTCTTGGAGAGTTTCCAGACTTGGATCGGTTTCTCCTTTAATCAAAATTCGGAATCTGCAAGCAGTCATACTCAAATCGATTGACTCAATATGACTTCATGTAGAAAGCTCACTCTTCAAAAATGGCCGGAAGCATAGCAGCAAGTGGAGTAGTTGAGCCGGTCTTAAAAGTTTCCGGTCCAGAAGCCTGACCTAGTTGACAAAATCTGATGAAAAGAAAGAAAAAAGAAAAGAAAAAGTGAATTCGTCGATTTGGCCATGTGGACTCTCTGAAATTACCGATAAGCGAACAAAGCTGCAATCAACCCAGGACAGCGCAAACTAATTTCATAGTGCAGCATTGGCGTATCGTGTGGATCGAAATTCGATGATTTCAAGAGTCTGAAAGTCACGCGAGTTATTGGTGGAAACGTCAAATTTAAAGCGGTTTCACCTGTTGCGCAGATCGTAGATCAACCCCGTCATCGTACCGTCCGCTAAAAGTAAATTTGCTCTTCCCGCTTGCTCATCGTTGAGAAAACCTTGCTCTTGTAAACTGTCGGTTAAATTGATTTGGGTGAAACTCGGTCCGTCATCTTTATTTTTGATCGTTTAGCTCACTTGAGTATGTGATGATGCACGAAGCCTTCCACTTTTGCTCTAGTCTCCGCTCTGTTGAAGGAGATTAACATCAAGTTGAGAATCACTAAGTTCATTTTTACTTACATTGATTCGACAACTTCCGTAACCATCCTGCGTGAAGTGAGCTTGTTAGCAAATCGAATGCTGAATTTCCTTGTGACATTTGTACTGACTCTGATTCAAAAAATCTCTGCATTCTTTTTAGAGATATTGATGCATAAGTTTCTGCACCAGGAGCTAGTTTTCTAACAAGTTCTTTCTGAGTTCCGGCCGGAAGGCTTAACAAATTTTCAATTCGTAGCGTTGTCGTTCCTCTGGAAGATGAATCAAGGCAGGAAGGTGATCGAGGCAAAGAGAAAATTTAAATGTTGAAGTTCAATTGGTCATTCAACTGTGCGTTTGACGCGAAGTATGTGGGATGTGAATGGCATCGCTGTCAATCTCACCACACTCGCCATGCCCCGGGGGCGATCTTACCGACTGATATAATACTTGGCCAAACCCTTGAATTTTCCAAAAAACCTATAAAATGTTCATCATCAATTTCCGAATCAAATCCAATCGACATCCAACGCAATCCCTCACAAAGCTCGATAAATTGCATAATTTGACGCGAGTTGGTACGAGTCATGTTGTTCGCTAATCAGTGAATCGGCAATGAATTTATATCTGGAAAATGCAGATTTTCCTAAAGAAACCCCGTTGCCTTTTGTTTTTCAGACGGAGCTTACCTCGATCTGGCGGTCAAGACCACACCATTTCGAACATCATACAGTTGGCCTCGAATCGCATCGAAAAGAAACTCTTTCTTGGGGAGGTCCTCAGTGGTAGCCTTTCGCATGATACTAAAATGATTCGCTGTTGAAAATGATGATCAAAATACAGCAACTGAACCACTTACATCTTCAGGCAAATAAAAATCGCAATGTCAGGGGATGCCGTGTGGAATCTGAAAGAGAAAATTTGAATTGTGCTAATCGATGCGTCGAGCAGATTTGAGTCTTACACCCATTTCTTCAGTGCTCTTAGGACTTCTTTATTTTCCATTTGCAAACTGTAGGCAGAATTTGACATTAAAATCGTCGATGTTGAAGACAAAGACCGGACACATACCCCTCGATCGTCGGGAAGAATGCATTCAGACTGACATTTTCTCTGGCAAACGAAAGTGAACCCTCTCCCTCAGCCTTAAGCTTTAATGTCTCCAAACTAAAAGTTATTGAATATTTTGTAATTGGCATGCTGCGACTCTGGTGATTGTATTTTCCTCACGCTTCTGTCAATTCACGCCAAAATGCCTCAGTGATTTCGCTGTGAAAGAAAAAGATGAGAGGATTAGTGCGAACGAGCTGATTTGATGGTATTCCTCACGTTTCAGTCCAATTGGAGGTGTGCTCGGAAGAAGATGCCGAACTTGCCTCTTCGTTTGGGGTCTGTGGACCGACCATAGCTTCCGTCGAGGGTGTTTCAGCCGATGGGCCAGACCTAGAAATCAATTGATTTTCTTGCGTTTTGTTTTGTAATTGAAGCAGGTCATCTCCGACGCACGCTCTTTCATCAAAAACCCGCTTGATAATTGAAAGTTCGGTTTCAGTGGTGGGCAGCGTTTCTAACTCTTTCATTCTGTGGCCAATAAAACGTATTAGCATTCTCGAATCGACGGTTGCCCGGGATCTGCTCACTCATTGAAAATGCGTGTAACTGAATCAGTAAGTTCCAAAGCCGATTTAACACGCAGCTTCGTCTTCCATTCTCCTGCTTGTCCTTTATCGGGCCATCTGATCGAAAGCTCCGTTCAGTGGACCACAAGCAATAGTCAAACCAAATTTAAACTCACAAATGAACGAAATGGGCCGCAATGACCTCTTTGTTGAAGTCAGATATCACAAGGTGACCAATTGGTGAGTCAACTCCGACAAAATGCTCTCCGTCCACCTTCAATCTGAAGATACAGAAGCAC
>JANSTV010067363.1:0-11122 GCA_027564135.1 Lestremia cinerea
AGAGAGAGAGAGAGAGAGAGAGAGAGAGAGAGAGAGAGAGAGAGAGAGAGAGAGAGAGAGAGAGAGAAAGAGAGAGACATTGGAGGAATGGGATCCAAAACCAATTAATGCGTGCAACTCCCGTTAACCTCTGCACACTTCGCACGCGCCTGTTACAAGAGCTCGATCAACCCAACAGTATCATTATCAGTTCACGAAAAATGCTTGAGATAAATACATAATCGGTTGGGACTGATGCGAAAGAGGGACAGACAGAAAGAGCACGAGAGCTGTGGTGCGGCAATCAAGTATCAGTTCGGTGAAACAAGCGAATCGATGGCAAAACGGAAAATGCACGAAAATACCGAAGACTAACCATCATAAATTGTTTATGTCACGGCATTTTCACATATGCTCGCGTTTAATTGATCATATTGTTACACGACAATTGACAAAAAAGCTGAAAATAAAAAAACAACGGTGGTGACGACGACGATTCCGTCCAAAAGAGTATTTCAAAAGTCAACAAATTAAGATTAAACGAGCAAGAGGCATGAGCCAAAGCATTTGCTTGGCAGCTCTGTGTGAGCGTGTGTTTCTTCGCTGTTTTTTTATGAAATGTTTTGTAGCTGATATTGTTGCTGTTTTGTGCGTTTTGCGGCTGTTTGCTGCCACATTTCGAGCTATTTGGTGGCTGGCGTTATTGTCAAATGGAATTAAACGGAATGGTGGAACCAACAAAAAATAACATGCAGACGAGTGGCTACGATATTATTTTACCAATTGCGCGATTAAGTTGGTTATTGTTTGGCTAAAGCGTCTGAAGCGGCTGTGAACGTCAGTTGGATTCGCGCGCGCCAAAACGAACAAACAACAAAGGCAAATGATTATGCTTTGACGGTAAAATTGTCGAATTTACAAACGGTTCATTATTCATATGCGTTGTCAACGCTGAGGAATATTTCGTTTTGTGCTCTGTCTCAAGTCATTTTGAGTTGCTTCGACTCTGTACATAGCGCGAGCAAATGACTTGTTAGTTGCTCGACATGCGGTTCGTCTTGTTTCCGGTGGTCTGCCAAAGGTGATAGCTCGCGAAATAATAATTGGCTCAGGTGCTTAAGTGTTTTAGACATTTCGAGAGAATCAACTCGACTTTGCACATTTTAAATATACGAACGAATTGTGGCTACACCCGCGCCGCGCCAGACGGATGCGGTACCAACCCAAAACGAAGACAAAGCTCATCGTCTCGATTGATGCCTCTATGCCAAAACCACATATAATTGAAAAATAGCCTGAGTCGGCACTGGTTCGGAATCGCTCGAATAACAACCAGCCTCACCACCGACGCCGTCTGTATTAAATTATTCAAATGAATGAAATAAATTAATAAACGTGTTAAATTCCTTTCGATGAATCTCTGTGCATGGTAGTTTTCTTTCAATTGAATTGTGACACTATTTACTACGACGGCATGACAGAATTTTGTTCCGGTGCGTTGCCGTTCGCACCATTGTTAGTTGTGTCTGGTGGTTATTGTTGTTGTTTGGATTTTTATTTTGTTCTATCAACATCTATATTATTATTTAAATTCAAATCGAATTACAAATGCGCATTATAATCAACCGATTATGATCTTTCATTCATAAATCGAGTAAATATTCCAATAAAAAGTAAGAGTAATACTGGTAGCGGCATTCAATAGTTAAGTGTCAGATTTGAAAAAGTACTGAGTGTTGGAAAGAGATGGCTTTTCAACAGCAGAGTATGGTGCGCGCTCGATATGGCAATAACCCGACAGAAACGGGCAAAACGAAACAGCGGCAAGCAACAGTAGGCAGAGTATTCTCTGTTTTACATATTCTGCTTATCATCTCTCAGACAACATAACCACTTGAATATTCTTTCCAATTGCTTGCTAATTTATTCAAATTAGCCATTTGACTGCGCTGATTCGTATAACTTTCATCAATTTGC
Organism: Lestremia cinerea; assembly: GCA_027564135.1. NCBI lineage: Eukaryota > Metazoa > Arthropoda > Insecta > Diptera > Cecidomyiidae > Lestremia > Lestremia cinerea. Next base: position 1,957 of record JANSTV010067363.1, read on the forward strand.
TGATTTCCGTTTCGGAAAGGAAAAACAAAATAGGAATAAAAAAAAAGAAAACGCCGATTGCAATTAGCAAGCAATCGATGTATTCAATTTGTTGACGGATTGAGCGACGAGATCGATTCAAATTGCGAGTAGAATTTTTAAAATCCAAGTGAATAGTGCAAAATCTTATCGTACGGGTAACAGGCAATGATGGCGACTGTATCGTATGAGGGTTAATATCTGTGCACGCTTAAGCCTGTGTGTTTGTGTGACGTTTAAAGCAACTCGCTCGACTCGATTTCATGATGAATGGCCAAAGGATTACAGACATGGCTACAAAGTGTTTTCATCGCGAACGATCTTATTCTCGGCAAACGGCTATGCATAAGTCGTTCCGCATTTAAAATATAAGATGTGTGGAATTTGCAACAGTAGCCAACCCATAGGAGAATTCTGACGCGTATTTCGATTGCTGACTTTTATCATTTTCAGAAAATTAATTGGTGGTGGTCTCGTTTTCATGAAGCCCTGAATTCTCTTCTTTTTTTTCGTTTTGTAATGGCTTGTCTTGAAAATTGTCATCACACCTCGTCGCAATGTTCTTGAAAGTAAAAACAAACCGGCCTGCATTCTAACAAAGCTCTGAACAGCTCATCGATTCCAGTTTTACATCATTCCTGCATTATCCAATTCGGTGTCGCATTTTGTCGTCTTGCCAAAACGCTCTGATCCAACGTTAAATCGCAGCCAATTGATCGTCAGCTACACAAGGCAAGCAGAAAAAACTGCGTGGGACGTTCCAAGGACAATTCAAACAGAGAGTGAACAACGAAAACAAGCAACAAACAAACGAAACATGAATTAGAAAAAAAAAGTTGGTAGATGTTGACTTTCGACAAAAACACGCAAATTGATTTTTATGCAGTTTCATTCCTTTCGGTGTCGGTTGGCATTCACTCGCGTGTTGCTAGCGCCACTGATGATGTGAGCCCGAGCCCGAGCCCGAGCCCGAGTCCGAGCCCGAGCCCGAGTCCGAGCCCGAGCCCGAGCCGGAGCCAACGGTGATGCTATTTATGCTGTTGTAATTATAATTATAATTGTTGTCTATATTTTGCGAACACATCGCTGCCGTAGCAGCAGAAATAATAAAACAATAAATTGCCATTTTCATGGCATACAACTTGTAACTGCGAAACAACTTCGAATGGAATGATGATGTCCATTAGAATTGCATCGAGAAAGATGTTGGCTCGTCTCAAATGCGGTGTTATTTGAATGTTTTTTGCAATTTTGGATGTAATTCAGTGGGTTTAACCGAAAATTCAACGGTCAGCTACTCGCCACCACAATTGATTTCCATTCGGAATTGGCTCAATCGGCAACGAACCCAGTTGAAATGTGCGGTCGATCAGTAAACCATCCGAAATGTGTTTTCGTTTCATTTTCCGAGATGAAATTTTTCTCAAGCGATCACAAAATATTTCTTCTAACTGACTGATCCGAACTCAATCCGTGGAATCAATCAAATAAGACGAATCAAAATGACGAAGGAAAAACAGAACAAACATTCGATTCAATTTTTTTCCGCGTTGGCTCATTGATTGATCATCTCATTTTTCCATATCTGATAGATTGTTATCAAACAAAACAATCAAGAAAACACACACAAAATGATCGACTTTAATTTTAACAACATGCATGTTTGGTAGCTACTGTCCGATTACGTTCAGTTGTCAGTCATTGTCAGCATTTTGGGCATTAATGATGAATGTGTGCATGCCAATCGAAATGTCAATTCGTGATTTAAAGGAACAAAAAAAATCTTTCTTCGAATACTGCTTGCAAGTTACGTGAATGAGACGAGTCACAGGAAAAAAACGTGTGCGGAACGTTAGGTTCAATGGAAAGAGCTGTATCAAATTACGATTGTAATGGCCGCAGCGGAATCCTAAGATATATTATAATGGAAGATCTTTGAGACGATTTCAATCCGACCGTTCAATGTCCGTTCCATTAAATTGTTGCCATCGACGGTTGATTGAATGGCTTTCGTTGGATGGGACCCAATCGAATAATTGAAATTACATAAAGCCATTCAGAACCACTCAATTAATATGAGCTTTGCAAAGCCATTGATGCCGCGCATTAGACGCACGAATGAAACCAAACGAAAATGCTAAGCTGATGCAAAATATGCATACACACAAATTGCATCGGTTTGCTGAGGTGATAATATTAAATAAATAATGAATAAATGCACAACTCATTTCCATCGTGTGCGCTACAGTCACAAACAGCCACCGAAACTGAAACGATCGTATTCGTTGCTCACACATGCTGGCATGGTCATTCGACCATTTTGAATGTTTTGCTTGTGCTCATTGCGCTCGTCTACCAATGATTACGCCATCCATAAACCGAGTTTCTCGAATTTTATAAGATCATTTTTCACTTCTCGCTCGCTGGTTGATTAGCTGATTAGCCGATAACCGTGCTTGGATGTCATTATTTCGCTTGTTTTGGAGTATCTCCCTGGATTTCAGGCTCTTCGTGCAGCGCAATCAAATGAAAATCACAAATTGAGCGCAAATTAATACATTGCCTTAATGAATCAATGAATTATTAATTATTTAAATGCGATTTAGATTGTTGTCGGTCGTTAATCAGCATTGGTCACATCTCAATTAAATGCATTCACTGCCATGAGGTGTCAGTTATGGAATGTTCGTGGGATCTCTCGATGAATCAATGAATGATTGCGAAATGATTTTTTTAAAACCTTGCTGTGTGATTCGGATCAGATGTCGTCCCTGCATGATTTGTCTCTTTAACCCGATGACGGTTATTTTATTTTCTCTTCAACCCCAGTTGATCTATTGTGCAACGCGACGATGTCATCTAATGCATCGACCTTTTCGAAAACATGACCAGGAAAAAATTTATCAACCGAAAAGGATAGGGCTTAATTTATGGGTGATTCAAAGGTAGGCGAATGCTATGTGTGTGCGTGTGTGTGCGTGTGTGTGCGTGTGCATTATTATGTGCATGTGTGTTTCTTTCCTAGATGCGAGCCGTCGTGCGAGACATATCGACAAACCACCAGCGCTGCGCTAGTACATCGATATTCAGAAAATTTCAACCAGCATAAATTTTGATATCAACCGGAAACACTAAAAATGTCATCTGACTATTTTGTTTGGTCGTTATTGCTGTGTTACGCATTATTTGCTATTCAATTTATTGCATTTCATATCAAGTGTAGGAATCGACTGACAAGCTGTACACCGTACTCGAATAAACAAAAGACCGCTAAGCAGGCATCTATGTAAGCTGAAATGAAAAATTATGAAAACATTTTTCCGATTTTTTCTTCCACAAAACATATGCGGTTTCGGAAGCATCTTGTTACCTTTGAAAAAATTAGCTACTACTTATCGGTTGTCTGATATTTCAACGTAGTGTTTCATTTGAAATTGGTAAATATGCTAATTGATGGTATGCCGACCATTATGAAAAACGTGCTAATCGATTATAGTTACGGAATTAATGAATTGATGAGGCTTCTCAGTAAATATTGAGTACTGCGTGCTTTCATCAGAGTGGATTCCCTTTGCAATCGATTCAATCTTGTAGCTTGCCCCACTGAAGACGATCGATGATTGAGCCACGACAACGTAAGCATGTTATCATCGCGTTCGAGACTCTGATCGCAACGGACTGGACCAAGAAAATAAACGTCTAGCACACTCAACTCTCACCATACAAAGGCCTGTTCCCTGCGCTGCTCATCCATCTTCGGCTGATGACCACAAGCATTGATGGCTCCTGTGAGTTGTAGAGTGGATATAGATGCCACACTCGAATGTTACCGTGCATGTTTTCCAATGAATGGCAGTGTTGACGTCGGCGTTGTGCTGCATTATAAGTGGAATGGTTCAATAGAATTTGACTGTGTACTCTAGTCAATGCAACAGAGGTCGCGCGCGCGTTCGAGACGTGCAACATCCATGGACACGTAGAAAATCACGGAATAGTGTCCGTCAACCGAATCCGGTCGACAATTCACTTTTTCGGTTGTCATCATCGTTTTTCACAGATAAAAGGCGACCATTTATTATTTACATGTCACTTTCATTGTCATATCTCTGGTGTTCGACGCTAAAACAAATGTCAAATGTTAGCTTTTAGTTAAACAAACAAACAACCGAAAATCACATAGTAATTCAGTTCGTTGAAGCCTCTTTTCTTATCTTTCTTTTTTCCGATTCGTTGGATACGATTCAATAAAGAAATAAAGTGACAACAAAAACGAGAAACAAAATAGTAGAATGTAATGAGAATACCACAGCTTGGACACAGGTCACGAACAGAACGCTGAAGATAAAAACGTCAAGTCATTGGCTGAAATTTTCGAAATACCATATCGTCGTGTTGTCGACGCTAGAGAGAAGATGAGCACTTGACTGGTGAAATGCAAATGATAGTAGTCACGGTGAATTCATAGCGAGAGGAGGGAAAGGTGCCATTCCGGGACTCCAGATAATAATTGCCAGAGGAACTCTTATGCAACCGCCAAAATTGACCGCAAGCGAAGTGACCACAACTATTTACCCTTAGCCATTTCAATGACCAAATTAACATATTTCATTCAAGTTCAAGCGAAGGCAGAACATCCTGAAAGTATAAACAGTCGAAAAAGAACCGTCGAAATGCGTGCGAAGACGTTCAAGTCAAATGCCATAATTCACTCATCCGTACACTCGCAAAGGCGGCCAAAGAGTGACAAATGTCGACAGCAATGCAGCGCGAGCCCTCGGCTAAATGCGAACTTTGCGTTGGAAAACATTTCCTACGTCCATGCGTCAATGAGGCGAAAGACATTTCTTGATTGTACCGATGTTATCTTGATTGCAATTAAATTATCATTTTATTTATTCACCGCTTCAAATGGCTGAAAAAATGAAACCGCGACAACAGCGTGAAAAGGTGAGCATGCCGAACAACAGCAGAAAAAGAAAAAGAAGAAAACAAAACCCAACGGAAAGCACACAGTCACTGCTTCGAAACAGTCGCTCGAACGCGCGCAACACACGAAATATTTAACCATCAATCGACAGTTACTTATTTTTTATTTTGTTTCATTTCCATGTTTGTTTTCAGTGAGCGCTCCATCGTCATTGTCTTCGTCGTCGTTTTTAACAAAATGATAAAATATAATCGACGAAAATGCGAAAATAAAAAAAACAGAAATCCATCGAAGAGGAAAAAAACATAGAAAAATAAATAAATAAAATGAGAAACGAGTCTTTTCGAGTTGGAACAACTATCGGAGTGTATTTTTCTAGGCGAACCACATTTTTGAAATTTCACAATATCACAGCGAGCAATCGTCACAACTCTATGTACTTAACCGAAGATATGATTAGGATTATGTGTTAGTGGATCTGCCGCCATCGGTCCAGCGCGGTGCGCCTACCATCCGTGGGATAGAAGTCGAACGTATCGCTCGATCGAACGACATGGACAAGCATTCAATTTCTTACAAATATAATCATTTCACGAGTCACATTTTCAATGGTTTGAAAAGAACTTCTCAGTCGGCTGTTTTTTCTCTCTCTTTCTCTCTCTCTCTTTCTTCATATCTTTATTAAATTTGAGCGAACCGCGCAATTAATGAACGACATGGAATGCATGAACGAATGCATCGCACGGATTGTTTTCAACCGAACGCGATACGGCCAACTGTCTGTTTATTCAATCACCTTGCCGCGACCCCGGCGTGGAAAACAATCAACAACATCGCAATAAGCAACGAGACTTTTTCTTCGCTAAATTTGAAATCCAGCTGGTAATCTGACCGATAGTGCTTAGGAACACAACTTTTCGGTTCGTAGTCAACAGCAAGAGGAAAGAGAGAACAATAATTGAAACCATATTCTGGAGATGACTGCTGGAAGAAAATTTATTAATCCAATCATTTCACTCTCTGTTTGTCATCGTGTTTCAGCAAAAGGCCATGTGTGGCAAGGGTTGCGCTACCCAACTTGCAGCCGTATCGAGACACATTTCATGATGAAGAAAATTGATTAATAATAAAACGCGAGTTGAAGAAATTACAGGGCTGCGGTGAACTTGCCCGAATTGAACTTGCCCATTTGGATGTGGATGGTTCTCTTAATTAGGCAGATTCACCGAATGTACTTACTCACTCACTAACTCACTCGCTCGCTCGCTCGCTCGCTCGCTCGCATCTCAAAGTTTCAGGCCAAGACCGACATACGTTCCATATTTTGCCAGCCGTTGATTCGGTCTTGGCGAAGGGTGACGCTGAGATGTCACCGAAAGGGGTAAGAACCTATTCTTTTTTTGCCTTAAATGCGGGCTGCTCAAATTAACTTTTTCCCTCATTAGTTACTTCAAGAAAAAAATGTTCGTTTTCGTTTTGTTCGCCGTCATTGTCGATCGTCGCTGTGTAGGTCTTCACAATTCCTTCTTCTTTTACTTATTTTTTTTATTAAATGCACCTGCTCTCAGGAGCGTTAAATATCATAAAATTTATTGCTGCGCGCGTACCAAACATTGTTTATGTAGAGAACAAAATATATGAAAAATAATAATAATGAAATGATGAAATAACCTTAAGAAAAATTAATTAATTAATTACAAACACATTTTACTTGTCTACACGGACGATGCAATTACGCCAACAATAACGACTTCGGCCCGTTACAGAAGCTGCTACAGCCCATTACTCCGTACAGGTTTCGTTAGAAGCAACATTTCAGTGTTCGTTCTGTCGGTCGTTCATTCGTTCGCTCTCGATTTTATTTGAAATTGTAGTCTACCGCTGAGTTTAATGCCGAGCTCATTGCTCAGCTGGCGATAGTCTGTTCTGAGGCGAAGATAAAAAAACCCACGTGCTTGCGAATTCATGACATTTTCGAGTAACTTTCTAAGCCTCATTATGCAATTGGAAGACAAATGAATGCAAGACAGGCGCAGAACAAAAACGTGAATTCGCCTTTACGCACAATTGGAGTGCCAGATCATTGATTTTGTCATTGCTGTTGTTGTTATGTTGTGACTGTCGTCAACATCGTGACCATCGTGACCATTGTCAACATTCACCAACGTCGTCGCAATAAAATACGTATTTTATTATCATTTTATGTAGTTTCTGCATGAATCATTCAAAAAAATAAATAATTAGACAAGTTGTCTTGGAGTTGGCAATGCATTCTTCAAAATGCTCCCTCGCCGCTGCGAAAATGAGCGTGGAACCGAATTGAACTGTCGGTCCAATTGATTCGACTGAATGCATTGAGGATTAAAAACATGTTTTCAACGTTTTTATAGTCACATTATCTAGCAATACTTGGCGCGTGTTTTTCATTTGTTTCAAGACGCGTTTTGTGTCATTCAGTTAGTCAGTCAGTCAGTTAGTCAGCAAAATCGAAAGACTGTTGTAGTTGTAGTTGTAGATGTTGTAGATGTTGTCGACGTCGTCGTCAAATGAATCGATTAGGTTACGAAATTAAGATGGAATGAAATTGCCAACACAAAAGCGCTAAACAGGAATGAAAACATCTAGCTGACAAATGACACCTGTCAAAATCGGCTCCAATGACATGAATGGCACGAACAATATCTAAAATATTAAAACACTATATGGAAAAAATAATCATTGTCAACGCTAAGGCAATCGGTGTAGATTCTGTCGTTTTTCAAGAATCATTTCGTTTTTATGACGAGATTTTGATACCTCTCGTGGCTGCACAGCAGTATACCATTTCTTAGTAGCCTTGTCGGGCATAACGTAGAGCACATCAAAATAGATCAATTGCGTTGACGATTGGAAATCCATTCTCTTCTGTAGACCACAGCACGCTTATTCAAACATTTTCGCATTTCTTATTCTTGCTCGATTTGACAAAAGCAAATGAAAAAGAATAAAATTGATTGCAATTACCGGCACCATTTGATTATCGCAATTATCAGAAAAATGTCATAAATTTGATATTTTAATTGCGTGAATTGACTCCGGAACAGGAGTTTGCATGAGAGTATCGGCACCATTTGGCAATTCGTATTTTGAAACTCTTCAAAATATTGCCACACGCGGAATGTGATTATCAGTTTCATGCATAATCTTTTTCACGCTCCGTCGTTCGTGATGCAATGCAATCAATCACCGGGTAGCCTCGTGTTGAATATTTTCTTCTTCTTTTTCTCTTTTTTTGGTTGTTATTACTGCTCGTTTTAATGATAATATTAAATAATTAATTTGGGTAATATTACGAACTATGAAATATGAACTGTGAAAAACCGTCTAGAACGAAATTCAAACAAAAAGCGTTCTCTTGATAAATCAACCTCCGGACTTGTATTTAATTGACGAATTTCGACGATTTCAGATTTCCATCGCAAGACGGTTGCTTTTCTGATAACTTAATTCCAAACTATCTCTCGTGGTGTGCGCTGTATTTCAATATGGACACATTGATGATAATAATAATAATAATAATAATAATAATAATAATGATAACAAGAAAATCAGCGACATCGTCATCATTAATCATCAATGAAATGAAAGATCATATTCTTGTCTTGTACATCCTGGAAGGCAGTGTTTGTGTGTGTGTGCGCATCGATGGCAATGACAAAAGCCAGTTGATAGACATCAAATGGAAAAACGTAGCATGCATTCGGCATAAATTAAATGAAATTGATTAATTATAAAAAGAAGTAATCGGTCGAGCAGACCTTAGCCAATTGGTTGACAGTGAGGCCATTACGAATTCAAGTGCATGCCCGAGCAGTGGAGGCAGATGCAGTTGGCGGTCGAATTGAAAGCGGGTGAGCAAAACCTGTAAGTCAGTCAGCTGAGCAACCGAAGTAACAATAGAAGCCAATACCGATTCGTTCGCTTGCCGCTGCCAACTTCCTGGTGCCTTTGTTTTACCAAAAGAGCTAACGCTGAAATTCATACAACTCTGTTTCCTCTCAAGTATGAATTCAAATATAATCAATGTATGCAAATGACGATGCAACTTCGTGACTCAGCTGAATTTGATGTTGTTGTGAATCTCTGCGCTGTAATGACTCAAATCCGCGTGTGTGTGTGTGTGTGTGTGTGTGTGTGTGTGTGTGTGTGTGTGTGTGTGTGTGTGTGTGTGTGTGTGTGTGT
>JANSTV010067374.1:0-11120 GCA_027564135.1 Lestremia cinerea
ATGTGCGACTAGAATATGTCATTTATTTTTGATTGTATTTTACAATAAATCTCTGGAATTAAATCAAAAATAAAATCGAAATTTGAATCAATAAAAACAACTGAAAAAGAAAATTGAAATCGAATTTAAGTAAATGCAATTAAATGATGTGTCGAGTTGAGTTCGATTTTGGTTTGAAATATAAAATATTTGTTTTTCTTTTCCTTTCGCTAAAAATGAACGATCCTTTTTGAGGATGAATTTCCAACGAATTTAGTTTTGGTTTAATATAAAATGAAGAAAGAAACGAAAAAATAATACAATTTGCCATGCCATTGCCAATAAATAGAGATAATTCGATGGTGAATGGATGATGAAATGGTGAATGAGTGGTGACGCTTGTGACGAAGCAGCTCCCGGAGCATGCTGAGCAACTGCTCCTTACCGCCTCGTCGCACGCATCCGCATGAGTTTCTTCATACAAAAAACCATTGCTCAACAATGAGTCAAGTAAAAAAAAGTTCACAATTTCTCTCGAAAATACTTAAAAAACGAAAAACGAATAAATTCCTCTCATTTTGTTGGTTTTTCTTTTGGTAAATTTGTTCGTCGAATTGTTGAAACTAAAGCCGCGAAGCGAGTAACTGAAAGTGACAATCCTCATGGATGTCCTTCAACAATGAATTCTAAGGGAGTCCGGAAGCGGTGGGGCTGAACGAGAGCTCTCTTCACTCCAGCGCTATTCCTTGAATCCACGAACTTAAATCACTGCTATCCGCCTCCATGATAATCTCCTTCGGCTGATCTTCCGTCAGAATTGTCTTGGCAGCCGTTCGTCCACTTAAGTAGGCTCCATGCACGGTCGAATAGAAATTGCTGTGCGTGTGCTCACCAGCAAACAGAACGGAAGGTTTCGATTGTTGCGGTGAGGAGTACAGCGGTTGTTCGAGATTTTCGATGTCTTCTTGTGTGGCATTGACAGCCATGGCTGTGTAAGATCCACGACAATATGGTTGTTGGTGCCAGCTTGTGCTACAATGGAAATGTCGTTAGTACTCCCATTCCAATGGAACTGGAAAGGACGCCAATCGTCAAACTCACCAAACACAACTCTTTGGTTTCGGTACGCATGGGTCCTTCAGGAATTTCCTCAAAATATTCGTGCAAACATCAGCCACCACATCGTGAGAAAGGGTCTCCATATACTCTGCCTCTTTGCCGGAAATCCATCCGAGGAGAACCGTATCGCTGATCTTCGCGAATGAGTAAATCTTCTTGAACCAGTTTTTCGCGATATCCCCCTCCTCTGAACTGGATTCGGTGTCCCACAACAGCATCACCTCGCTGATGTCCTTCATCAGAAATGGTCGCTCGTATTCCAGGTAGATTTTGTCCACCGTTCCGAATAGCAGATGCTCGATGGCTTCCTGTTTGAATTGCGGCAATTCTGGAGCGAACAGCGTCTTGTGGTGCTCTTTCAACACGCCCAATGGGATTGTGCAAATAACGTGATCCGCATAGTAGACCGAGCCATCATCACAGTCAATTTTGACATTGCAATTGTTGTTGGGAAAGTCTGTGACAGTCTTGTCCGAATCATCGGAATCGCCTTCTTCTTCCAGCGTTTCCAATCGACCGCCATCCGTTCCCGCAGGGGCAACACTACTTTTTTTCCGTTTCCAGTGGATCGTTTTGACCGGACATGCCAAACGGATCGCTTCCGGTGGTATCGGTCGACTGATCGGTTTCAATATGGAACTGTAACCACTAGGCAGCACGATATTGCCACCTTGCAATTCCGTGTAACTTCCTAATTCTAATAAATCTATTTCGTTCATGTTATTGCAGCCAGTTATGCACGTTTCTCGTTTCAACAGACAATCGAAAATCAATTTTTTCAGTTGTCTCTCTTGGGGACTAGACTCAGCGGCCAAATACAACTCAATCTCGTAGAGAATGTGTTCGCCAACGCTATGAATTTCCGGTGGTGGAACGAATTGACACAGAAAGTACTCTTCGCATCGTTTCAGAAAGCAAATGTATGCCTCGTAGATTTCTTGCAGTATCGAAAATGGCACCTGTTTGCCCTCCTCTGTGGCAGCGACAATCTTATGGGGTTTCGGTACGTTCAAAATGTTGACCAGACCATTCGCCATGGCTATCTCGAACATGGGATTCCCCAGCACACCGTGAATCCAATTGGCTCCCAGCTCAATCTGCCGAATGTAAACAACAACAATGGGTTATGCAACACCAAACATGGCAATGACACCAAAAGTAAAACAACTAACCTCCTGTGATCCTATATTGATGGCCACGATTCGCCCTCCGATACGACCTCGAGCCTCTAACAATTTGAAATTCGTCATGCCATTGCTAATCAAATGATTGGCGGCCGACAAACCAGCCATCCCACCACCAATAATCACAACTTTGAAATATTTTTGCTCCGTCGCAGAGACATTTTCACTCATTTCTCAAATGGCTAAATGCAATCACACGGTTACAATTATCAACAACTTGCTGCACATTCAGAATGCGTTTCGATTGAAGCAAATGTGATTTTCGCAGGAAAATTTCCTCTATTTTTCGCAATCGTCGATCGAAAAAAAAAATTCATCAGCTGACAGCCAGGTCGGATTGACGGGAAGAGAGGTGAACTGTTTGGTTGTCATTTGAAGTTTTGCACCATTTGCACCAACTTGTGCAGTCCAAACATTGGAGTTGAAACAACCTCTGTTTCTTATTTGACGTTTTCATTGTGGCAGCCATGCCACTGGAAGGCATTGGAAAGGTTAGAAGGTCAAAGGATTCTATTTGGTCGATTCCAAGCGGATGAATCATTCATTTTCGATGAATATCCCACCTTTGAAACCGCTTCCGGTCTGATTTCGATTCGAAAATTGCGATTCCAAAATCACCCGCCATGAAAAATTCCAATAAGAATCCAATTGAATCGCAACGAATGATTTCAAACAGCTCACCGATTCTGCTCACGCATCGTTATGTCAAATAGTCGAAATCTGTCAACCAAACAAAACACTGACTAAGCACACAGAAGAATATTTGTTGACAGTTTTCAATACGCGAACAAGCGAATAAAAAGAAGAGCCAAAAGAGGAGAGAAGACGAAAAAAAACAACAACTCACAAATGTTGCTTTGTGAAAATGTCCAAAAAAGATGATGATTTTCTTTTGCCGTCCGCAAAGAAACTACGATTTCGTGGTGATTTGAATTTGTATCACTTTGAAAATCACGTTGAGGATATATTCGATGACGTGGACCGCAGAAAGTCAAAAGGCGATCAACAGAATGAGGATGCCCAGAAAAAAGGTATGAATGCATTGATGACTGTTGACCTTTAGGCATTGACGGATTGCGATAACGATATTTCATTACAGAAGCACCGTCGTTCTTCGATTTTTGCAAGATTGAATTGACCCGAGGCTATGTGCTTGAGCATGATGAAGAGCGATTTTCGGCACGCCGTGAGAAAATCTACACGTTTATGAAAATTCCACGTGAACTTGAGAAATTCATGGTTTACGGTGTGCTGCAGTGTGCCGACTCGTTCCTGTACATTCACACATTCCTGCCGATACGGTTTCTGCTGGCTTTGTGGGCTGTGATTTGGCGTCCGATAGCCACTTGCCTGGGATTGCGGAGGCGCGGACAGCGTTTCTTGGCTCCGGCTGAAATATGCGATTTGCTGAAGGGCTCCATATGGATCATCGCTTCGGTCACACTCATCACTCTGATCGACACCAATCGCATGTATCACATCATCAAGAGTCAATCGGTGATAAAACTGTACATCTTCTACAATATGCTTGAGGTAGGCGATCGTCTACTCTCAGCTTTCGGCCAAGATGCCATTGATGCCTTGTTTTGGACGGCCACTGAGCCAAAGGACCGCAGCCGAAATCGACTAGGCGTCATCGGCCATATCATATTCGCCTTGGTCTACATCATCCTCCACAGTGGCTTGATCATGTTCCAAGCTACCACCCTCAATGTCGCCATCAACTCAAACAACAAAGGCCTGCTCGGCATCATGATGTCCAACAACTTCGTTGAACTGAAAGGCAGCGTCTTCAAGAAATTCGACAAGAACAATCTGTTCCAATTGACTTGCAGCGATGTCCGTGAACGTGTCCATTTGACGGTGTTGCTCTTCGTGGTCGGCATTCAAACAATGAAGGAATTCAATTGGAGCAGTGATCAATTTCTAGTGATTCTAACGGATTGTTTTTGTGTCCTCTTCGTTGAATTGCTGATCGATTGGATTAAGCATGCGTTCATCACGAGATTCAACGAGCTATCATCGGATGTGTACAAGGAGTTCACCATAAGTCTGGCGTACGACATGACACAGACCCGACAAAAGCACGCATTTTCGGATCATTCAGACTTGGTGGCTCGACGAATCGGTTTTCTGCCCTTCCCACTAGGGGTGGTTCTGATCAAAGCCCTCTACACAGCCATTTCGTTTGAGAATGCAGCCGCTTACCTGCTGTTCTTCATTGCCTACCTGATGTTGGTCACCTGCCGTGTGTTGAACACCATATGCGCCTTAGGCAAAGCCTGCGATTTGATGCAAACCCATCAGAAGGAGAAACAACAGCATCCGGCTAATTCAACAGCAACAACAGCCCCAACAAACCCAGCGATAACGGTCACCACCTCGACGACAACATCATTGAACACGTTCAATGGCTCAACTGCGGGAGTTGCCGGTTTCAATGTCCTCCCGGTGACACCAGCCAAGCCCCGAACCGGAACCGGAAATACTGCCGATACAATGTCTCCAGTGCATTCTTCCAGCTCACTCCAGAGATCATTCACCGTTGATGCCGTTCCCGAGGGAAAATCCTCGCCAGAGAAACGACTCCTTGCCGATCCGAATCTCGGTGCAACGGCACTCTTCTCAAACAGCGATGTCGACCTGGATGACGTTTGTCTCAACGACAAAGTGCTGAATGCTTCCGATGAGGAACCGATCGAGGATCAGGTACTTCATCGAAGCGTACCGGATCTACAGCAAGAGTCCGATGGCAATCATGTCAAGTCTGAGCTACCAAAGAGAACGCACAAGCGTTCAGAATCGGAACCATCATTTCAACCGCACGAGAATGGCTCCGATCGAAGTCACTGAGCTGGGACTGGTCTTCTGCGGCAGGCATTCACCGCTTAACAGCCCCTCTTGTCCTCTTTTGTATTATATTCTGTAGTCGTTAACATAATTTAGGTTGAATTAAAACCAAAATTTCTTTCGCGTCGCGTTTGATTTTTTCTGTTATTTTTCTGTTTTTCCGTTCCGTTTCCGCTCACTTTTTTTTTCGTGCTGTGCTCTTGTGTAGCCATTTCGTTGTTGTTTCTTTTTTACAAATAAAAATTACGGAATAATGAAAAGCTTTTAAGAAACTTTGGCGAGTGTGTTTGATTGTGCGGGGTGATGGCGTTGAAGTTTAGAGGATCCAAAAATACACTCGCCTTGAGATTATTCCGGAGTTGCGAGAATGCGAAGGAGGTTTGCGTGTTGAACGAAACCGGCGAAATCAGGCCGCACAACAATTTCTAATCCAAACAAAATTACCGGCTCCCCCACAAGCTAAGCGATTTCTATTTTCAGTGCGTTATAGATCCTTTGTCATGAAACCGATTAGGCTATTTTCGTATTCGATGAAAATTAATTTTAATATATATTTTTGGCAAAAAACAAACAACGTTTCAACGATGCCACCGCTATCGCGAACAAACGCACCGGGGAAAAAGTCAACGTAACCGAAGGCAAACAAACGATAATTCCATCAGATCAGGAATATTCTCGATAACCACCGCCGCAATGGCAAACGATGACGAATTTAGCTGAAATTGTAACGCGATATTGAGCTTGACGTCGGAATTGAATCTAAAAATAATTGAATAAATGGAGAAAAAACCATCCAAAAATATTACTTTTCGTCGATTGATTGTTTGTTTGATCAGAAATCGCTCTGTAAACGCAATGCAACGCAAACACCACTGAGCGTCATGTAACGCACCCATTCGCTGTGGAAAGGCTAAGAAATTGGCAGGAAAAGAGAGAGAGGGAAAGAGAGTTAGAGAGAGAAAGAGAGAGAGAGAAAGAGAGAACGAGAGGAAAAGAGAAAGAGGATGAGAAAAAACAACATCAGCGAAATACTCGCATTCGTTCAACGGAATGACGACGATGACGTGGACGAGGACGCTGTGTTTTCAAGAAAAACTCATTACGCCATCGTTGCTGCACACAAAACTGTTGTTGTAGAACTACACAATGATCGTACCTACGTAAATGTTTCGTGTTCAACCGCACCGCTTGCCGGTTCCCCAGTTGAATTTATGAATGAAATTCAACGACCTTGAAGTTATCGACCAATTCTGGGAGCGATGTATATCGTCATACACAGTGAACCGCAACCGCATCAGCACCAGTAGCACCAGCAGCAACAGCATTTTACGCACACCCGACCCAACCGACAAAAGAGAAAGATGAAGAAAAAGCAACGGTTTTCGAATCGTGCATTTGATGTAGCGATAGATCGTCATTGGCTGAATGTCATCATCGCATTTTGGTGTGTTTTTCTCCTCATTTCTCTGTTCTCTCTTACCCTCTCTCTCTCTATCTATCTCTCCGTTTGTTCTTCCTTTTTGGCTCATACGACACTGCAATGCATTTCGAATGTCGTCGTGGGTTTCATTCATGACATTTTCGATTTAAATTTCGATTAAATATGCAATAGACAACCTGGCGACACTTAATGGTTGCGATGGAACACCAACCCATCAACCGGTATTCGGTTACATTTTTGTCGAGTTTTGGCCATTCATTAGCCAAGCTCATTCGTCAAAGCCGTTCGTTTGATGAAACAAAAGCCTTTGGAACACTCACACACACTCACACACACTCACACACACTCACACACACACACATACACACACACGCGCGCATTCACACACACACAGACACGCAGTCTTATCCATTTTCATCGCTTAATTAGGTGTACAATTGCAAAGTTTCATGTTGTTTTTCGTTCGGTTCGTTGAGTTCAGTCGCAAAAACCGCCCTCCGCAAACTGTCGATCTGCAATCGTCAAGTGGCATCCACTTGGGCAATGCCTGATGTTATGAATGAATATTGGATTTTGCGCTCTGCACCGCCAAGTATGACCACCCCAAGAAAATCAATAAAATGGAGAATCTGCTGGGTTGAAGGGGGGCGGGCGAGGGGTAGCGGGGTCTGGCAAACAGCCATGTTGTGTGAAATGACGATCATTCCTGAATAGCAAGATATTGAATAGCTTTTCACGTTCTTTGCATTGCGTTGTTCAAATGAGACTGCAGTCCAAACGTCGTTTCAAAGCCATTTCCAACTGCACCATGAGCTCGTGGAAGCAATTTCATGTGTGGGTTGATCTTTGGTTTGTGTGCTGGATTTCAACGGAAGACGCAAAAAGCATTCAGTCTCCCGTCTCAGACTCTCCTTCTCAGACTGGGTGGTGGATAAACAGGCGTGTTTTCTTCTTCTTTTTTCTGGTTGACGCTTTTCAATGGGACTTACGGTTCATTCATGGTTCACATTGAATCAAAGCAACATCCATCCATGAGTGTCAAAGGTTGAATGAATTGTTACTCGTCCGAGGTTAGACTCTTTGTCAAGCATACTATTGTGCCGTTTCGATGCTCTCCATCATCCGCTCGTGTTCACATCGATTCATCTCGTTATTTCTGAATGAATTGATCTGACATTAGGAAATGAAATTCATTCGGAAAGCTCATTGATTCTTCGATTCTCCCGAAATAAACTTGATTGAAATGTCGCGATAACATCATCGTTTCAAAAATACGGTGGATTTTCACCAAAACGCCATAAAATGCGAATCTATTTTCTGCGCTTCGGCTTTTGCCGTGATGGATGAACTTGTTGAATTCAACAACTTTAGCCAAAAGTAATTGTTGTAATAAAATAATCATAAGCATTATGCGGTGACTCGATGAAATCCATCCTGGAAGCGATGATGATATTCAACGGTGGCTTTGACGTAATCTTGAAATCGGAAACGCACATCGAAACACGATAATCATTCGAGTAACTGCGAAGCGCTGAAAATTGGTTCGATTCAACAGCCTTTCCATGTCGACTGAAATAACACCGAGCAATCAACAGACACAGTCCAATATCCAATTCACACCCTCTTCAGTCACCCGGTCATCCTTTCCAATCGGAAAAAAACAAAATATAATGATGACGACGATGACACAAAAGTGGAATGGAGGAAAAGAAACAAAAGAATACACAAACGAGTAAACGGGAGAAAATGAGAGAGAAAGAGAACGAAAGAGAGCGAAAGAGAAAAAACGAAAAAAAATAACGAAAAACATGAACGAAATTATGCGATTGGTGCGGTGCGGTTGCCCGGCGATGATTATGATATGACGTAAGCGTGACCTCGACTGACGCAAATAAAGAAAAATATATTCCGATGATTTGTTTATTTTACGTCAGCGCTAGAGCGCATGGTATCGTTACCATAGTAAAAATCATCATCGATAGCTGAAACCAGGCTCGTCGGTGTTTCTCGATTATGGAAAAAGCGTTCAGTGCGACGGTTGTGCGTTATTTTCCTTTGTTGCTCCGTCGCTCCTCCACCGGCTGCTGTTGCTCATATTGCCATTCGCCGGACTGACAGAAGGCCCATGTTTGTGCTTTTTCATCCATTTTTTTTCTTCGGTTTTCTTCTTCCTCGTCGTCTTCTTTGTCGTTCGACTGCAATATCGAAATGTTGACTAGTTGGAATGATTGACTATGGCCAGCACTCCCCAAAAACATCTCGTCGTCAAAAATCGATATTTCAATCAAGAGAAGTTCATTAATAATCATTCTCCATTTCCATTTTCAATTTCGAAAATTCACCGAAAAATCGTTTTAGTTTTTCCCCAAAAGTTGATGAGAAATCGAGAAAACACCAGTCGAACGACAAACGGGAAAGCCTGTGAAAATCAAATGGCCTTTTCCGGTCAGAAATCTACGGAACACGTTGCCAACCATCCCCCCACCATCCACTCTCAATTTCACATCGAATCAATGCATAATATATGTTTCTCATTCATCAAACGGCAATTAGTCGAATGAGAAGAACAAATTACGTGGAAAATGAATTTCCATTCACTTTCGATTGTTCGAATAGTTGGAATACTCATTCAACCGAGAAAACCGAAACGACAAAGCGAATGCAAAGCAAACTGTCTTTTGATTGATGGAACTCAACGGAATCGCAGACAAACTGTAAATTGGCCAGCCCACACATGTCAACCCTTCCGTCAATGAATGGCCTTTTCGACCGGCACATTTTCCACGACCTAAATCAATGAATTCGGACGTGTCACTCTCGCAAATCCATCATTAATGACTGCCGTTTCGAATGCGAACCCATTCTCGCGTTGCTCATTCGCAACAATGGTTCCGTTTCTCGCATTGGTCTTATTATTCGCTAGAGCAATGGCCGCCTGTTCGCATGACCTTCAACACATCGACTCTCGTTCAATCGATATAATTTTTAATTAAGTCTTTATAGTTTTTCTTGAAGGAACCCGATACTTCGGTTGGAGCGTTCCTACAATTCCAATACACACTCAATGGCAAGCGGGATATCAGTTTCGACTTTGGAACATTGTCGGAATGACAATTTTCTCGCAAAAACAACATGTCTCTGGTCATGAATGGAAACCATTCGCCCAACAACGTTCGTTTATCGAGACTGAAACGCAGTTTGCTGAAAATTTATCGATTTTCCTTCAACTCATGCCGTCTCTTTCACTCTGTAGTGCGATTATTAGCTTAATGGATGGAAATTCTTGAATGAAATTGCACACAAGCATGACACGGACAATATCACACACACTCACATACACACACACGCATACACTCACACACGCTTCATCATCACAACGTTCACCGAATGCATATATAGCCTTTGATAACGACGTCCTTTCAAAATGGAATGATGATGCGCGCATGTTGCCGGTCGCTCATTCAATATTTCATGAACGGGAAAAAAACAAAACGAACAACAAAAACAACAACAAAACAGAAGAGAAAAAGAAAATTGTTTGGTTTTCCGCTTTTCGCTGGAAAAACAGCGAAAAGGTTTCTCGGTGAATTATTCAGAGAAAAAAATCTCAATTATCCGAAAAACGCTGTTCAAATCCAATCGGAGGGTCGGCAGGCAATTTGCCGACAATGAGCTCAATAACAGTTCGGCCCCAAATTAATGGTCGATGCCAATCATGAGTTGGTATCTCTCGTTAAATTATTCATTCAGCATTCATTGCTCGCTTCCATTCGTTGGACTGGCGAATATGCCAGATTTATCACAAATTCGCCCTCTGACATTTGGCGAAATGGCCTTGAAAATGTTGAACCCGGCCGCTAGAATTTGCCAGCCTCACCAAACAGCGCCGTTGCGCTGCTTTGCCGTTTGTTTCATCTGTCGAACGGGGAATCGACTTGGATGGTCGTCATTGGGCATGCATTTGCAACTGCAGAGCCTCCCAGTTGAGCCAGCATAACCTTGTACTTCACCTTATGCCGTTGTTCATGGCTGTGCCGTCGTCATCAACGACCTCGTCATCATCATCGTCACCATTTGCGCCGAATGTGTGTGCGTGCTTGCATACGATGAGCGTATATTTGACATTGCCCATTGCCGTTGCCATGGACACTTGTTGAATGAAAATGCGCGTCACCGTGTGACGTCAGACGCTGTCATATCGCTGCTATTTCGACGGAGAAAAGAAATGAAAAGCAGCACCAACAGCGAACGACAACAACAATCGAGCGGTGTGCTGTTGTTTTTTTTTTTTTGTCGACTGGCAGGTTTTTGATGGGAAAAACGTCTGTTGGTTGAAATGCTCTACCTGGAATCATTGATTTTCCTGCCAGTTCCATTGATGGCATTTTCATTGATCATCATTTTTTTGCTTCATTGATAAATGGATGAATGAAAAACGGATGTTTGGCGAATATCTGCAATATCCATAGAATTTTTTAAAAATATACATATTTGTTTTGACATTTTCGGAATAGTTTCGTTCAACGAAATGCGCACTTCAAGAGTTG
>JANSTV010067385.1:0-23390 GCA_027564135.1 Lestremia cinerea
TGAATCCCATGATGGTGGTGGCCCAGTTTGGATCGATCGGCACCCCGAATGCTTTCAAGATCTGCATGGAGAATGGTCGCATTGAAAACAGCCCGGAGAATCTTGAGATGAGAAAGATGATGTTGACTAGCAGAAAGGCTTTCATCGTGGGCTTGTTGAGAGCCCCTCTGAACTGCTCGCCAAGGGTCGTCGTGCGATGCGAGCATTTCAAATTGCTTTTCCTGCATTCATCACATGAGAGTGACCTTTCGTTGTACTGCTGCAGGCTGATGAATTCTGTCTCGACTGCTTTCGCAGAGACCCATCCACGAAGCCACTGCAAGGCCTTTCGGGCCTCTTCTGTGCGATTTTTGCTGAGCAACCAACGGGGTGAGTCAGGTACCTGCGGAAATATTCTTGTTTGGCATCGACTGAGCAAGAAGTCAAGAAGAGCTTACAAAGCAAATGGCGATCATCGCGACAATCGGAACCATCACACACGGAATGGCCACCTTTCGCCACTCCATCAAGCTGCCCAAGAGGTAGACGAGGAAGGATCCAAGCATTGAAGCAATGCCGCCAGTAGACATTAAAATTCCTCTGATCGAAGGTTGGCTGCGAGAAAACGAGTGAAAACATCCCCAAAGCTTGCATTTCTGATGACCCATTGCAGACTCACCAGATTTCTCCGATGTAAGACAGTATGGGCGCTTCCATTAGGCCCACTCCCAGACCGAATAGAATCTCAGCAATGAAAATCATCTTAATGGACGAGGCATAGTACATCAGCAACCAACCCACGACGTGTGGAATATTCACGAAGATCATTGCCTTCTTTCGACCAAGAATCTCGCCTAGCCAGCCCGAAACGCAGCTCCCTAGCGGCTGACAGATAAATGCGACGCTGCCGAGCCACGACACTTGAACCGGCGTTAGTTGTAGATACTCGTTCGGATTGTGCACTTTGTCGACGCCAGTCAGAGCGGGAATGATGACCGTCACGAATGCCATAGACAATCCGACATCCAAAAGTAAGAGATTCTTGATGGTGCTCGCCAGAATCTGCGGCAGAATAGCCCGAAAAGCCCCAGCCTCCGGTTTTTGAGTTTCTTTATTGGCATCACTCCTGAAAGTTTGATTGAATTGATGCGTCGGGAGAAAGTTACGTTGAACACTCTACTCACATCTCGCTCGCCATTTTAAGCAAATCGATATGATTTAATTAATCGCAATCCTTCTATCGAAGCGGTTTAATAAATATCCGAATTACGACTGAATCGATATCGTTTCAGATCAGCATTCGGCAATCCGGCTGAAAGTATAACTCTTATCAAACGGCTGAATTACTCTGATAAGACTCGCTTGCTTGATAACAACAATCAAAACATAATCTGGAGACTGGAGTGATTTCTTAGCGGCGTTTCTAACTGCAATTATTATCAGAGCGGATGCACCGTTATCGTCGATTGGCGTCGTAAGTGCATTATTTGATCTTCTATGACTTGGTCAGAGCGAATGACGTTTTTATTATGTGTACCTACGTTAACGTCTCTATGTATCACGATAATTCTATAACGATTATACCTTGCAAGCGAGGGAGATATTGTCTGTGGACTACATCTTGCTTCGGGAAAGTAGCGTTTTGTAGAGTCGATGAGAGCTTCATGGTTGAAAATGTAATCCAAGATAAATACACAAAGGTCTCTTCATCAGCGCAAAAATTCGATAATCACACAAATGTCTCCTCCTAAAGAATGGCGACGAAGGAGTGCGCCTTCTCAGACCTTCGACTGTGAACTGATGCCAGACTACACGTTGCAGACATTACTTGGCTGGGCTGTTATCTTGAGTGCCCTTCAAGTAATCTCCCACCCGAGAAAGCTACAATTTTAACTCAAGAGCGTTGATGAGAGAATGATGTATTACAAGGGCCGCCTCTCAGCGCTTCAACAACTCGTGTTTCTAATTACTTCTGATTGGAAATCAAAACAGGCCATCAACAAATTATTTGTTTGGTTAAATTGGTCGACAATGTCGAATGAGTACTATGTAATTTCTAAAGGGACCCAATTTTGTTGGTCGGGAGTAATTAAAATCCGAGCTCAATTAATACCTAAACGTTAAAGGCACTGCCATTCGAGTCTATTGAACCTATTCTTGATGAATATTTCATCAGACTGAATTTTGTTTTTGAATATTTGAAACCATTCCTATTTAAATCGTTGTCCTTGAAAATGAATTCCAGAGAGGGATGATTTGGTCGGTTCGATTGGAGAATCAGTCATAATTGGAAAATACGACTTTGAAGTTCAAAGTTTGAGCATCGGTTCACCAAAAGACGATGAAAGTGTTGGCACGAGTCACTTGGGTTTTGAGGCCTCTAATCGACCCCGTTTGCAATCCATGGATTTTTAGATGGTTTATGGCTTTATTGGCAATTTTTGGAGCTTTGATTGAAATTCCAACTATTATGGTCGTGGCTCAGAACTTCAATGATTTCACCAAAATCACCCATTCAACTTATCTGATCGCTTTGCACTGGTTAGCTCTCATTAAAATCGCTTGTATGATTGGCCACAAGGAACGATCTCGCCAAATTTTGGAGTTGCTTCAGGCGAATGCGGATCAAAGTAAGTGAGTGCCTGCACAATGGATTGCAAACTCACTTTACTGGTTTTATAGAAGCAGGAACACCGTCCATGAAGTTTTACGAAAGATCTGAGCAATTGTCGAGTGCAATTTTCAAATATTTGGCCGCTTTGTTGATCATCAGCAATTTCATCATGTTCGTTCAACCCGCAACGTTCTTGTTGATTCAAACACTTCTAGGCAGCTACACCGTTGACATGCGATTCATGCCCTACAAATACAGGCAAGTAATGACTCATGACTGAGTGAATGGAACTATGTTATTTTCAAGCGCCTTTCAGTGTTCCATTTGTCGACATCGGAAAAACGCCTGTTTTCATATTTTGGTACATGGTGTTGGTGCTCGGCGCCATGCAAGTGGCTTTCTTGTATTTTATAGTGCAAGCTTATTTCGCAGGCGCTTGTGTGCAGATTGCTGCATGCTTGAAAGATCTACGCTTTACTGTGGGCTTTATCAAAGACAAGTGAGGTACAGAATTGAAGCTTTGGTTGTGAATAACCAGATTTGTCATTTCAGAAAGGATTCAGCACGCAGCAAGGCCATCTTTGAGGCAGTTGTTTTTCACGGTGAAATAATCAGAATGTGGCGGATGCTTTTGAGGACGATGAGTGAGCTTATTTTCTTTGAGTTTTCCTTTTCGGCATATGTATTGTGTTCGGGTTTACTTTCGGTAGTTATGGTAGGTTTCCGCGGCTAAAGTGATTGACATCCTGTAATGACTTTCAGCATTTTTGCAGAGCGTGGATAAAGGAACCACACAAGAGCTCCCAACCTTCTTTGTAGTTATTGGATTTTTCCTCATAAAAATGCTTCTTTATTGTGCGGTTGGCGAACTGGTTCCGAATGAGGCCATCAAGGTGGGTGATGCAATCTACCTGAAGACCGAATGGTACACTTTTCCCCCACAATTAAGGCGCCAATTCTTGATGATGATTCGCCAGACACAACAGCCTTTTAACTTGATGGGATTGCGTCTCCTTGCTTGGGAGTGTTCTGTTGAGAACTTCACAAATGTAACCTCGAACATCTCTTGAATTCTAGTCCAAAGATCTGAATGTGGTTTTCCGTCCTCTTCATTCCAGTTGATCAAATTCTCGTTTTCTCTGCTCGCATTTTTGAAGTCTTTCATTTGAAGAACGTCGATGTGGAAACACTTGATTGGATGAAGTCTTTTTATCCTCAAAAATGTCTGCTTTTGACGTAAAGCAGAACCACTCGAATGAATAAATTGAACTTATTTATTCCAATAGCTGTCTTTTCATTTTTGTACTATATAATTTTATTAAAACTTCATTTCAATAATTCATAAAAAATAAAAACAATATCCATTTAGTGGAATAAATTTTGAGGAATTGAACAATAAAATAGAATTCCAATAAAAATAAGGCATTTGATAAAATCGAGAAGGGGAGAAACTTCCAAAAGTCAATTTGAAAACAAATTGCGTTCGAAAATAAAACATAAAAGAGAAAAAAAATACAAATAAAATAAAGACCGAGCTGAACAGAGTAATACGAGCTTACGGACGAAATCACAAAAAGACATCGCCGGAGATGAGCTTACTCGTTCCGACAAAAAGAAAATCAAACACTTAAAACTACCGGCGCTTATCGATCATTGACAAACGCTTGGTTATCACAGCCATTGTTCGGAGCTGCGGCACTTGGACGACCCACCACCGACGATGTTCGATTGTTCACTTCAATCATTTCGCCGACAGTTGTGGGTTTGGCTGTAGGCTTCCTTTCAATGGGATTTTCCACACTCTTGAGGGATTTCTTTCCTACTGTTGCAATGTTGATGTCGGTGATTGGCTTGGAATTATCTGAGAAATGAAGTTCAATTTCTTCCAGAGTTCGACCTTCAGTTTCCGGCAACAAGAAGTATATTGCGATGAAGCTAGATGGTGAAGGGCAAGATTTAGCTTGGAATCGAGATGAAACGCTGCAAAGCTTACCCCAGAATGCCAACACTGCCGTAGAACCACGCCACACCCGGTAACGATAACCAACTCTCGAGGTTGTAGTAAGTTTTGGTGGAGATGAAAGCCATAATGTAACTGGCACCCGCTGAAATCCCGGTAGCGAATCCCCTTGATCTGGAAACGTTCGACTTTGCTGAATTTCATTTCTTTGACTTGCTTGAAAATAAAACTCACTTGAAAGGGAACACCTCGCTCAATAACATCCAAGGAATGGCGGCCAAGCCGAGTGCGGTGAAGAAATTAAGCGCAATGAGGGCATACATCGGGAAGTAGTTGTCAGTGCCGACGAGTTCCATATTTGTGTGTTTCTCGAAAGAACTCCAGCCTTTTGGTATGTGAAGGAAACCGTATAATCCAAGAGCAGCACAGCTCATAATCGAGCCGACCATCGAGAAGAGCATGATTCGTCGCTTTCCACACACCTTCACTACGCACAGCAAGATGATGTTGGCGATGAGACCGACAAAGCCCATGATAACAGTGGCCCAATTGGCGTCAATGGGCACCCCGTAGGCCTTCATAATCTGCACAACGTAAGGTCGCATGGCTAGCAGGCCAGAGAATTGCGATATAAGAAAGACACCATTCACAATAAGGAACGGCTTCAGCGTTCGCTTTCGAAGCACTTCTTTCAGCTTTTGGTGGGCAGTCGGTGCGGGATGGGGGCATTTAACGTTTGATTTTATGCAAGCGTTGCAGGAATTTGAGTTTTCATTGTATCGCTGTAAAGCGGAGAACTCCTCTTCGACTGCTTGGGCAGAGACCCATCCACGAAGCCATTGCAGAGACTTCCGAGCATCTTCGGTGCGATTCTTTGAAAGCAGCCACAGCGGTGTTTCGGGTACCTGAGAAATGAAATTTCAATTACTGCGCCGAGGTGAATGGCCAAGGAGAGACTTACAAAGCAAATGGCTCCCATTGTAAGAACTGGAATAGCCAAATTGATTAGAGCCACACTCCGCCATTCCATCAAGCTCCCCAAAAGGAAGACAAAGAAGAATCCCAACGTTGCTGAGATGCCAGCACAGGCCGTCAAAATGCCTCGAATCGATGGTTGACTGCAAATAAAAATCAAAACAATCAATCAATTCTGATCCCTTCGGTAGACTTAGCGCTTAACAGGACTCACCTGATCTCACCAACGTATGTGATTATGGGCGCCTCCATCAGACCGACTCCCAATCCCAGGAGAATTGAAGCGACGAAGATCTGTTCAATGGATGAGGCGTAGTACATGAGCACCCAGGCAATAATGTGCGGGATGTTGACGAGAAACATCGCTCTCTTCCGGCCCAATGGCTCAGCAATCCATCCCGACAAACAGCTTCCCACCGGTTGACAGATATACGCGATGCTGCCCAACCACGACGCTTGAGCCGGTGTCAATCTCAGAAACTCATTTGGATTGTGAACTTCATCGACACCCGTCAGTGCTGGAATGACAATCGTCGGAAAGGCCACCGACAGGCCGAGATCCAAAAGGAGGAAATTTTTGACGGTACTCGCTAAAATTTGTGGGAAAATTGTCCGAAATGGGCCCGCTTCGGGTGCTTCAGCTTTTTCAGCTTTTTCAGCATTTTTCGACGATTTCCTGAAACGATGAAATGAAAACAATGCACTGATTCGCCGACAAGGTCACCGCAGGAAAACAAACGATCGTATAAACGACAACGCTTGCTTGTTTTATTAGTCGTTCCGCTTTGTATTGTAAACAATTCAATAATGCAATTCGATGAATCGCAAACTTGTCGTTTCCAATTGGTGGAACGCCGTTGGTTCGCCGTTGACCGTTGTTTCGGAATTGGCTCATGAGCGCCGCAAATTAAATCGATTTAAAGATAGAGCTGTTTTGATGGCCGGGAATTTTTAATTTCAAACCAAGAATGAATTTTTGTGAATACCCATCTGGTTTGGCGTTGAGGTGTGATTTCCTTGAAATTCCAACCGCAAACCAGTTGCTCAGAGTGCATCAAACGGGAACGCAAGTCAGGAAAGCCGATGCCAACGACGACATTACAATCGCGCGAGCCAAATGACTGTGATTCACCAAAGCCCATTACAAAGACCGGTCAGGTGATCGAATAAATCAAAAATCTGTTGAACAATCGCGCACCTGAAGCGATTCTCACAAACTACCTGCAAAGCAAATCACCTCTGATCGTGTAATCATCGTCACAGCAATTTTATTCAGCACAAATGCACCTTTCGAATCGCAAACAAATTCAATCTGCATTCGCGTCCATGACTCGATTTGCCACCATCGTCGATCGCAACACCGATTTCACAATCGCATATGTCGGCGAACGCATCGCCATCCAATCAACTTTATACTCGAATCGAATGATTTCCCCTCCTCGATCCGTCAAAGCCTCACCTTTACCGAAAGCCAATTCGGACTCCCGCGAAGATTTGATAAACATCTTGAATGCCAAACGAGAAACTAATTGCAATTTTTCAATTCGATTTCGAGGCCGTTTGCAATGTGTGTTTTCAAACGGCAACAACTCCGGTCGTTGTCGTCGTCGGTGTTTTCATTGAAGCGAATTAATGGAATAATAAGGAACTCACAAATGATCGCATACGGTTTCGGTTTCGATGCGGAAAAATGGACAATGCCAAGTGGACGAAATGACTCGGTTGACACTTCACCGCGATTTTTGACATTGATCGAGTGCTTTCATTAGAATTTGCTTTTCCTCATCGCCGTCAACCGCAATGATGTGATATCGATGATCGGTTGCACATTCAAGTCTCGTGCAATCTCGTCTCGACGAAAATTCTTCAAACGCCGGATCATAAACCAATAAACGAACTCGAGGCACGAGAATTCTGCCGGAAACTCATCGAGCTCGCCTCAACTCGACCGAAAAGTAGAATGCATATTTGCAATGCAAATTTAATTGTCGCAGACTTTGTTAGATTGCACGCACAATGTCAACTGAACAAATGACCGCAATCAACAAAACAAAACAGTTGATAATCCATTCGACAACGACGACGGCTACGACGATGAAAACGACTGCGTTCCACTAGAATCGAGGCGTCAACACAGATAATCAATGACGATTAGCAATGTCATTAACGTTCAATAACTGCTTGACTAATGACGGCGTGGATGACGACGCCAATGTTATATTGACTCGACCGAGATAATGTGCGGTATTACATGGAAGTTGATTTTGAGGAAAGTGCATTCGATAACAAGCGCATGATGGCCATCAGCAATGCTCTTGGAATGAACTGTGATCGATTTGACCCATTGGACTTTGTTCTGATGCGATTCGATTGAACGATTCAACCATTCGATGGATTTCCAAACTTACCGCACCTCCGTCTCTCATCGTAACCCACTTTTCAACGCAACGCACATTGTCAGTTATGTAATCGACACCGATTTCCACAATGACGCGCGCCAACATAAGTTGAATGAACTGCTGAGCAATACCAAAACATAGTCTATGTTTTGAACGGTGCTGGCTGTCTGTTGAACTTTCACTTTCTGTGCCAATGCGTTTGCGGAAAATATTCGAAGCGAATGAAAGCAATTATTGTCGGTCGTGAGTCGTACACCAATTGTGGCCCATTTCGAAGGCATGACAAACGAAATATCGGTCACGGTAGCTTCGTCACGAGTAAATTATCACTGACGATAAGTTTTATGGCGCTCGATCGTGTTTGCGGTTTTCCGGATAGATCGCGGGGCATTCTTTCGGGGCTGCGTTACCGATGAGGGAGACACGGAACGAATGTGCTGCGATAAAATCGAATGCGTAGTTCGAGTTTTGACTGAAAAGCGAGACCAAAACAATGGTAATGGCAAGCAACACTAATAACCCGAACAACGCATGTGTCAATAAGCTGATTTGGTTTATGATTAATGGTTTTTTTTATGGTGGATCCCATTCCAGGTGGCTTTCAAGGTGACACTTGAACCCAACATGATGGCAAATAGACGCGAGTCGGCCGGATAGTGCGATACAAAACAATGCGATCCGATGCGATCGTGTGTCAACCAATTTTACGCGCTTTGATCATCAACAGATGTGCGAAGCTGTGAATTGTACAAATGAGCGGATGAGCAACAGAGCTATTCCGATCACGTGAATCAGGCGAGTTGATTTTGCTGTTGGCATTTTGGCAGGGTGTTTGTCATCTTCACAATTGATTGACCGTGACGAAATTCTCGTTGGATCTCCATCCGAGTGGAACTTACATTTCGCTGAACGGCTGATTGCGGGATACGTCGCTGGGATTATCCAAAACGGAGATTCTGCCAACGACTTGAACGAACGAACGACACGAATGGAATACAATAGACAACACGTTCTCACGGGGCAATTTAAATTTCGGAAAAATCACAGCCTTCGTTGTCGTTGCATTCAAAGACCCTTCTCCGGAGGACGATCCAAGACGTTGAGAAAATCCGACGACAAAATTGAACGAAGAACTCGAGCCGTGTGTGTGGAATCGGTGTGCTTCGAAAACGTTCCGAAAATTAACTGAATTTACGAGAACGGTTGATGCTGTGGCAAGTGAACGGCTGAGGTGGTTCGTTGTGTCAGTGGAACAGTGTGGTTCAATGTGTTTGTGCGAGCCACGCTTGAAACGGAAAACGACAATCGGCTTACAATTCGAAACCGATTTGCCAGTCTCGTGTAATGGTGTGGTTTCAATTGGATGGTCTCACTCGCACTCGCCCCCTCTAACAGCGGGTGAAGTGTTTGGAGAGAGTTTACAGTGCGGACGACAAACAATTCAATGAAGAACGGTTGCTTTCATTGTTGTAATTGTTCTGCTGTTGTTGTTGCTGTCGCTGCTGTTTGTTGAGAGTTCCATTCGAAATACGTGAAAGGCTTCGCAAAGGCATGTTCATGTAAATTCGAATGAAATCGAAGATGTTAACTGGAGCGATGAATGGTTCTTCGATGAATTTGAATTGATTTGAGGCCTATTCCAATGCAGCTTACCTTTTCTAATCATTTCTTAATGACAAAAATAAACATTTCTGATTCTAAAAACAAGCACTTTCATTCTAAAGTACATAAGCGATTATTTATTAAATTCGAATCGAAAGATATTCTAAAGTCAAAAATCATAAGACGAACCCTTGATTCGTGCATTCGCTGGCCGACTTTCGAATTCGAATGTCTGTCAATTTGCGAGAATTGTCGGAGAAATGTGATTCGATTTCTTCCAGGGTGCACTCCTCAGTCTCCGGCAGAGTGAGGTACATGGCAACGTACCCAATAACGCCGATGACTCCGTAAAAAGTGATGATCCCTGGCATAGTCAGCCAGTTTTCCATCGTGTAGTAGCTCGTGGTAGCGACAAAACCGATTATATAGTTTGCACCGGTGACCAAGCCACTAGCAAATGCTCGTGATCTGAAAACAATGACTGACGATTAGATAATTCGATTGAAACGATGGTGGGAAGAAGCTCACTTGAATGGAAAGAGTTCGCTTATAATCATGTTTGGCACGGAGGACACGCCAACAGAAGTGCAAAACTGCATTATGATGAACATGGCCATTGGAAAGTAGCTGATTTCTTCCTCGGTCGGCACTGGGTGCTTGTCGAAAGAGCTCCAGTTGGATGGCAAGTACCGATAGCTGTAATAACCTGGAAAGAGAAAGACTTGAATGTTAGCGAGGCGAGTAAAACCCTTTCTGTCATTCGACTTACCCAGGCCGAAGCAGCTGAGGAATGTGCCGATCATTGACCAGAGGTAGATCTGTCGCTTTCCGATGAACTTCACGGAAGCAAGTAGCACGATATTGGCCAAGATGCCTAGCAGTCCGAGTACCACCGTACTGACGTTTCCATTCCATGGAACACCGTAGGTCGTCATAATTTGAACGATGAAAGGACGCATAGCGAATATTCCACAGAAATTCATGAAGAAATACATCATCATGACGATAAACAATGGCTTCAATGAGCGTTTTCGCATCATATCGCTCAAGCGTTCGGATAGTGTTGGAGGCGGATGGGTGCAAGGAATATGCGCCTTCTCGCATTCAACACAAGCCGTGGAGGTCTCCTTGTAACGTTGCAGTTCGACGAATTCCTTCTCCACAGCGGCGGGAGAGACCCATCCTCGAAGCCATTGCAGAGCTTTTAATGAATCTTCCTTGCGATCTTTCGCCAGCAACCAAAGGGGAGTCTCAGGCACCTATTTGAGAAGATGATTAGTTCAAGAACAAGAGTTCTGTAGGATAAGACACTCACGAAGCACACGGCAACCATTGTGACGGTCGGCACGATCGCACAGATCAAGGCTGTAATTCGCCATGAAGTTAGCGTGCCCAGCAGATAAACCATGAATATCCCTGATGTGGCTGCGATTCCAGCGGTTGCAATGATCACTCCCCGGACCGATGGTTCGCTGAAATTAGTCGCCAATCAAAATATCTCTCTAAGATCATTTGAAAAAGAACCTACCAAATCTCTCCAACATAAGTGATGATCGGTGCTTCCATGAGGCCCGCACCAAATCCCAAAATGGCAATGGCAAAGAACACCATCGTCAACGAGTTGGCGTAGTACAGCATGGTCCAAGCGAAAATGTGTGGAATATTTACCAGAAACATAGCTCTTTTACGGCCCAGAGGCTCTGACAGCAGGCCAGAAAGTGAGCAGCCGATTGGGTTGCAGATGACCGAGACACCAGCTGGAAGAGAGCACATGAATAATTGCGGCAATTTTTCGGAAAGTAAACTCACCCAACCACGATGCTTGTACTGGCGTCAGATGAAGAAATTCATCCGGATTGTTCTCGTCATTCAGTCCCGTCAATGCCGGAATAATGATCGTTGGAAAGGCGAGGATCAATCCCAAGTCCACAATGAGCATATTTTTCGCTTGACTCGCCAAAAACTGAGAGAAAACTAGAAAACAACTTCACCAGTCTTGTGTATTGTGTGTCTCACCTGCGGTAAAATGCGTCGAAATGCACTAACTTCGGGTGCATTGCCCTTTTCTTCATCGCTTTTGGGCGCCGAGCTACAAAAGCTGAATGAAAATCGCGTGGGGAGTTTCCTGCAAGCGAATCGTTCAAGATCAAAAACAATTAATGCAAAAGCAATTGTTGTTACGACGAACCAATTCGGGTCAATTAGAAACGTCGTTTATATCTCGAATGCGTTGTCGACGACAATCATCGTCGCGATAAGGCATTCGGCAGCTCCCCCACAGGCGTTCACCACTTGTTTACTCACATTTTTTTTTTCGTTTTCTTTGTTTTGAATACTCCAATTTGTCTGCGTTTATCACTTAAATTATTTGTTCTGTTGCTCAATAGCACTATGAAATACACTCGCGCAAACACCAACCAATGCACGCCTCAGTTACTACGCATTCAAATCCACGAGTTTCAATGGAGATTCATGATCGAAATGTCGATATGTTTTTCCACTCGTTCATTGTCACTGACTTTTCAGGTTTGCAAATCACGAACTTATTCAATAAAATGAAATAAGCAAAATAGCACGTCGATTTTAGGCCCGAATGCGCACAGCACAGATTCACCTTTCGCGGCGATGATCGAAACTCAACTGACTCTGAGAGAGGCTCACATGTGAGCGAACGAACAATGATCGCATGGAGGGAGACACCGCAAGCGGTCTTATACTCAAAATTGGAGTGATCGTTGTGTTTACCGGCGATTATCAACGATGCGACCCACGTCACTGATGCGGCACGTGTGTGCGTGTGAAAGCATTGTTTGTTGGTGGCTGTACTGGACCTCGCTGGTCGAAGTGTTGGGTTCGACAGCTGATTAGCTGTTATCGGCCAAGCTGTGATGTTCATTGTTAAGGTCATCGTCATTTCGGCGAATGATAACATCCAGCGATGAAAGCCAGTTTCGAAGAAAATCTCATACAAATTTCCATTGTGAATGCTTAGCAACTCTTGGGGGTTTTTGCAAAGTGTGGAAATAGTGTTAAATGTTATCATTCTTGACCTCTGATTGGAAAGTGAATGAATTATTAATCGTTTTGAAACACTTTTAGTGCTTCGCGGAAGAAGTATTGCGCACTCACTCACGAAGTGGTTATTGGATGAACTTGTTATCAGCTCTTGGTCTTCGTCAAACTATATGGCACATTGTCTGAGTGATACAGCAGCAGCAGAGCATTTTGATTCTCAAAACCACTGATTGCTGCGGTGGAAATACCCAAGCCTTGGGGGAATTCAGCTGGAAAGGACAAACAAATGCAAGACATCCAACCGTTCACTTTAAAAAGTTTTTTTCTAACTTTATTTTTACTCATAATTGCGTTTCTTCATTTCATTTAATCATCATTAATTCGCTGAAGGTGAGTTTAATTTCCATCGTAGAGATCATTCTTAAACCGAATCGCAAACACCACTTCAATCGATCGCTGATTTTCGGACTCGAATGTCGGTCCACTTGCGAGAATTGTCTGAGAAATGTAGTTCGATTTCCTCCAGAGTGCAATTCTCAGTTTGGGGGAGAAGAAGGTACATTGTGACGCAGCCAAATGCAGTTATGATTCCATATAGGATAACCACACCAGGCATCGTCAGCGAATGCTCGAGCGTGTAGTAACTTGTGGTTGCGGAAAAACTGATGAGATAACTCACACCAACAACAAACCCGCTTGCGAATGCGCGTGACCTGAAAGCGACGATCAATCAGGAGGGGATGGTACAAGAAGCCAGCTGGGTTGCTCACCTGAAGGGGAAAATCTCACTCAGGATTATGTGCGGCACAGAGGACACTCCCACGGAAAAGCAGAAATACAGCATGATGATCATCACCAAGGGGAAGTAGCTGGTTTCTTCTGCAGGAAACGCTTCATGCAAATCGAAGGAGCTCCAGTTCGATGGCAAATAACGGTAGCTATAATAGCCTATAACGTGATTCGGGAGTGAGAGAAGCAGGGATGGCGCTTGACTTATCTAAAGTTACCCAGACCGAAGCAGCTTAACGAAGAGCCTGTCAACGCCCAGAGATAAATTTTCCGTTTGCTAATGAAATTCACAGTGACAAGAAGGGTAATGTTGCCCACGATTCCCAGCACACCCAGATACACGGTAGTAACATTTCCATCCAAAGGCACGCCGTACGCGTCCAAAATTTGAACGATGAACGGGTGCATGGTGGGTGTTCCTGAGAAACTTCTGAAGAAGGATGTCAAAAGGATCAAAACCAGAGGCTGCAATGTTCGTCTTCGCATCAAATCCCGCAAGCGTTGGGGAAAGTTTGGGGGTGGATGATTGCAAGGACTGCTTGTCTTCTCGCATTCCACACAACCCGTGGAGGTCTCTTTGTAGCGTTGCAGCTCGATGAATTCTTTTTCTACAGCGGCGGGGGAGACCCATCCTCTAAGCCATTGCAGAGCTTTCAATGAATCATCCGTGCGGCCTCTCGCTAGCAGCCAAAGAGGAGTCTCAGGCACCTGTTTGAGGTTTCGATAAATTTCCAAGGAGAATTTTCCTTTCCAAAGAAGGTCTCACGAAGTAAACAGCAATCATTGTGACAGCCGGCACGCTCGCGCAGATCAACGATGTGATACGCCATGACGTCATCGTTCCGAGGAGGAAAACCAGAGACATTCCTACTGAAGCTGCTATGCCAGAAGTGGCCAAGATGACAGCACGCACTGATGGTTCACTGAAATGAGTCACCGATCAAAAATTCGTGCAGAGATCACCTCTTTGAAAAATCTACCAAATCTCCCCGACATAAGTGATGATCGGTGCTTCCATGAGACCTCCACCGAAACCCATTATTGCAATGGCAATGAACACCATCGTCAACGAGTTGGCGTAGTACAGCATGGTCCAAGCGAAAATGTGTGGGATATTCACCAGGAGCATAGCTCGCTTTCGACCAATAGCCTCTGTTAACAGCCCAGAAAGCCAGCAACCCATTGGGTTGCATATAAAAGAGATGCCCGCTGAAAGCAAACATTGTCGTTATTTGCGATTATTCTCTGAAATATCAACTCACCCAGCCATGATGCTTGTACTGGAGACAGATGAAGGATCTCATCCGGATTATTCTCTTCGTTTCGTCCCGTTAATGCCGGGATGACGATCGTGGGAACGGCAATGAATAAGCCGATGTCTAACAGAAGCAAGTTTTTCGCTTGACTCGCCAAAAACTGAAGAGGAACTTTGAAATAATTTTCTCTAGGCGATCGTGTGGTTAATTCTTACCTGAGGAAGGATGCGACGAAATGCACTAGCCTCAGGTGCGTTTCTTTTTTCCTCATCGATGACGGAAGATCTCGTCGAGATATCCCTGAAAGTGAATCGGAGGAATTGTAGGTGAAGTGGTGAAGTCGAAATGTTTGCTTTGCCATCTTTATCTAGCTGCGATCAAAACTGACCACTTTTCAAATTCAAATCATAGCTCCCATTTATTTTGCCTCAACAGCGAATTGATTTGGGTTCAAATGCCCAAATGGCAATTGTTTAGAGCCTGGTATGACTTCTGCGGCAATTATCATCGCGATAAGTGATTCGGTAATCATTCATTATCGCTCTGAAATTTTTTACTCACATTTTTTTCCTTACAGTTCTCTGCGGCTGGAATTGTCGAATGGTCTGAGCTCTTTTCGCACTGAACAGTCAATTTGACGAAAACACTTTGAATTTGGTTCTGATTGCGAGGAACGCGGTCCTTTCGCCGCACTTATCAAATTTCAACTGACTTTTCGGTGAGAACGTTTGAGCGGTTTGAGCGTTTTCGATGCGGATCGGCTTGGATTTGACGTCAGTATGTTTTTGCTGCCGGTCCTCAATGATAAGCTTTCTACTATTAGTCTAGTCCGTGATGTTCGACGTGTGACTCAGATCTTCGCAACTTGACTTGACCTTGACTGAGTGTGGAGAACGCCCTGGCCTGGCTACGCAAGTCCAGCGGGCTAAAGTGGGGACTTTAGGGGGACATCGTGAATTCTATCGAGAAATGTCGAATTATGAATGTCCCCATCATTCGTTTTGTTGACCCCTCAATTTTGGGGAGTGTGGGGGTAAAAAAGTGGTTTGAAGCTGAAATAACGGGTTTCGTTGTCCTATCGCGTTTATCGCCAAACCACAGTTTGATTTCCCCCCTACGACACCATTTTGACGGGTGTCCGGTTCGAAAGCCACATTTTGCCAAGGAAATGCTGAAAAAAACGGATGTTCTTTGGTCTACGTTAGCCCAGCGGGCCAAGACGGGACTGGCTTGGGACAAACCGGATTCTGTCGAGGAATGGCGAGTAATGAATGCCCCAATAGTTTTTTTTTGTCCCACGCGATTTGATATGATCTAGAGGTCCGAAACCGGTCGGAAGCTGAAAATGGCACATTCCAAGCCAATTTTTCATAGACTTAAGCGCACAAATCCAATTTTTCATAGACTTAAGCGCACAAACCTAATTTTCCTAACGTAGACCAAAGAACATCCGTTTTTTTCAGCATTTCCTTGGCAAGAAGTGGCTTTCGAACCGGACACCCCCCAAAATGGTGTCGGAGGGGGAATCAAACTGTGGGGACATTTGGCGTTGGGCCAACGACAAATGTCCCCAACATTGGTTTGGCGATAAACGCGATAGGACAACGAAACCCGTTATTTCAGCTTCAACTCAGTTTTTTACCCCCACACTCCCCAAAATTGAGGGGACTACAAAACGAATGATGGGGTCATTCATAATTCGACATTTCTCGATAGAATTCACGATGTCCCCCTAAAGTCCTCACTTTAGCCCGCTGGACTTGCAAAGCTCCCTGGCCTTGGAGGAAAGGAGAAACAAAGGCGAGACATCCAGCCTTTTAAAAAATTGTTTTCCAACTTAATTTTTATTCATAATTGCGGTTTTTGTTTTCATTTAATCATCACTGATCTGCAAAAAAAAGAGTTGAATTCACATCGTAGAGATCTTTCTTAAACCGAGTTCCCAATTCCAGTTCATTCGACCGCAGATTTTCGGACTCGAATGTCGGTCCACTTGCGAGAATTGTCTGAGAAATGTAGTTCGATTTCTTCCAGAGTGCAACTCTCAGTTTGGGGGAGAAGAAGGTACATTGTGACGCAGCCAATGGCACCGATAATGCCGTAAAGGATAACCACACCAGGCATCTTCAGCGAATGCTCGAGCGTGTAGTAACTTGTGGTTGAGGAGAAACTGATGAGATAACTCACACCAAGAACAAAGCCGCTTGCGAATGCGCGTGACCTGAAAGCGACGAATTAGGATAAGAGCGGGTTGTACAAGAAGTCAACTGGGTTGCTCACCTGAAGGGGAAAATCTCACTCAGGATTATGTGCGGCACAGAGGTCACTCCCACGGAAAAGCAGAAATACAGCATGATGATCATCACCAAGGGGAAGTAGCTGGTTTCTTCTGCAGCAAACGTTTCATGCAAATCGAAGGAGCTCCAGTTCGATGGCAAATAACGGTAGCTGTAATAGCCTGTAACGTGATTCCGAAGTGAGAGGAGCAGAGATGACGCTTGACTTTCTTAAAATTACCGAGGCCAAAGCAGCTTAGCGATGATCCTGCCAGCGTCCAGAGATAAATTTTCCGCTTGCTAATAAAATTCACTGTGACAAGAAGGGTAATGTTGCCCACGATGAGCAGCACGCCTAGATATACGACGGTAACGTTTGCATCTAGCGGTACGCCATACGCCTGCATAATCTGAACGATGAACGGCTGCATGACGAGTGTTCCAGAGAAACTTCTAAAGAAGGCTGTCAAAAGCATCAAAACCAAAGGCTGCATTGTTCGTCTTCGCATCATATCGCGCAAGCGTTTAGATAGTGTTGGAGGTGGATGGGTGCAAGGAATGTGGGCCTTCTCGCATTCCACACAAGCCGTGGAGGTTTTTTTGTAGCGTTGCAGCTCGATGAATTCCTTTTCCACAGCGGCGGGAGATACCCATCCTCGAAGCCATTGCAGAGCTTTCAATGAATCATCCTTGCGACCTTTCGCTAGCAGCCAAAGAGGAGTCTCAGGCACCTGTTTGAGATTTCGATTAATTTCCGAGGAAGGAGATATCTTTCCGAAGAATGTCGTACGAAGTAAATAGCAATCATTGAGACAGTCGGCACGGACGCGCAGATCAACGATGTGACTCGCCATGACGTCATAGTCCCGAGAAGGAAAACCAGAGACATCCCTACAGCAGCAGCTATGCCAGAAGTGGCCAAGATGACAGCACGAACTGATGGCTCACTGAAATAAGTCGCTAATCAAAATATCTTCCAGCGTCAGCCGAGAAGGAACCTACCAAATCTCCCCGACATAAGTGATGACCGGTGCTTCCATGAGGCCCGCACCAAATCCCAAAATGGCAATGGCAAAAAACACCATCGTCAACGAGTTGGCGTAGTACAGCATAGTCCAGGCGAAAATGTGTGGGATATTCACCAGGAGCATAGCTCGTTTTCGACCAATGCCATCTGTCAGCAGCCCAGAGAGCCAGCAACCCATTGGGTTGCAGACATAAGAGATGCCCGCTGGAGGTAAAAATTGTCATTATTTGCGGTTATTCTCATGGATATCAACTCACCCAGCCATGATGCTTGTACTGGCGACAAATGAAGATTCTCATCCGGATTATTATCTTCGTTTCGCCCCGTTAATGCTGGAATGACGATCGTGGGAACGGCAAGGAATAAGCCGAGGTCTAACAGAAGCAAGCTTTTCGCTTGACTTGCCAAAAACTGAAGAGAAAATTTGAGAGCAATTTCGCCAGTCGACCAAGTGGTTGATTCTTACCTGGGGAAGGATGCGACGGAATGCGCTGGCCTCAGGTGCGCTTTTCTTTTCCTCGTCGCTGACGAGAGATTTTAATGGAATATCCCTTAAAGTGAATAGCAGAAGCCGAAAGCAATTGAGGGTGAAGTGGATGAAACGAAATGCTCCTTATCGAAAATTGATCGAAACTGGTCACTTTTTAAATGCAAATTACAGCTCGCATTTCTTTCTGTTTGCCTTAACAGCAATTGATTCAGAGTCAATTACCCAAATGGTTATTAGAACGTAATATGACCTCTGCGGCAATTATCATCGCGATAAGTGATTCGGCAGTCATTCAATGTCGCTCTGAAACTGTTTACTCACATTTTTTTCTAACAGTTTTTTGCGGCTCAAATTGCCGAATGATCTGCGCTTTACACTGAACTACTTTCCATCCAATTCCATTGACGAAAATACTTTGAATTTGGTTCTGATTGCGATTAACGCGGTCCTTTCACCAAACCAACCAAGTTTCAACTGATTTTTTGAGAGAGAACGCATGAGCGGTTAGAGTGTTTCTGAAGCGCGTGGGCTTGGATGTCACGTCATTATTTTTTTGTGGCTGGTACTCATCGATAAGCTCGCTACTGTTATCTGGTCAGCTGTGATGTTCGACGTGTGTCTCAGACTATTGCAGCATCGGTTTAACTCAACGCCTTGAGTGTGAAGAATCTCGACTCTTTCGATATGAGTAATTAAAAGGCGGCGCTTGGAGTCAGAGTTTATCGTACAATGGTTGATACTATAATAGGCATTTCTTTTGAATGAATTTTTATGTCTCGGACGGCCTTTTGCCTGCCTTCAGAATATGCACATTGGTCCATCGATGGCTGTCCCCTGCAAAATGCGATTCGATATCTTGAAGTGAGTGGTTTTCCGTCTCTGGCAGAAGCTGCCACATCGCGATCAAACTGAAACGAAGGTGATTCATGAGAGGCTCATTGCAGAGTATTGTATAGCTCATCACCTCAGAAAAGATACGATGCCATAGAAAAACAAGACACCGGGCAGCGAAAGAGCCATCTCCAAGTCGTAGTAAATTTTGATGGCCACGAAGCCAAACATATAGCTCAACCCAGCCAAAAAGCCAACGGCGATGCCTCGAGTCCTGTTTGAGGTGATTCACATTAGACGGTCAAAAAACGCGTTATAGACTTACCTCAGGGCGAATAGCTCGCTCAGCAACATCCATGGAATAGAGACTATCCCCAGGGTTGAGAAGAACTGATTCAGAACGAAAATTGCTAGAGGCCAATAGCTGACGTTCGAAATGTCCGTTGGGTGGAACGAAGAAGATCCAGTAGGTATCGTTTGAAGCCCGTAAATACCCAACGCAATCGTACAGCAACATGAACCAGCGAGCGCGAAAATATGTATTCGACGCTTTCCAACGATTCGCACCGCGATCATGCACACAATAGTCCCACCGATGCCAGTTAGACCCAACAACACCACACCGTAGTTACCGCTATTTGGGACGCCAAATGTCATCAAAATCTGCACAAAGTACGGTCGCATGGGGTTCATTCCGCTGAACTGTGATGCGAAGAACGCAATCATCAATATAACAAACGGTCTGAACGTGCGCTTGTGCAGTAATTCGCGAAACTTCTCGTGGAATTTTTGTGTGGAATGAGTACATTCCTCATTCGTTTTACTGCAGTCTGCACAAGAGACTGATGCTTCGTGGTGCGCCTTTAGGTCGTTGAATTCTTTTTCGACGGCCGTCAGAGAAACCCAACCTCGCAGCCACTGTAAGGATTTCAAGGCTTTCTGTGGACGATTTCTCGACAGAAGCCACTGGGGCGTCTCAGGAATCTGCAGAGAGATCTAGTAAGCGTCCAAGCAGTACAACGGAACTGAAACTCACGAAGCAAATGAGAATCATGGCGATTATCGGCACAAACACGCAAACTGAGGCTACTTCACGCCAAGCGGTAATGCTTCCCAGAAAGAAGACAACGAAAAATCCCAAAGTCACCGCAATGCTTGACGTAGCCGTGAGAATACCTCGGATGGAAGGTTGACTACGAAATATCTCCATTAGACCTATTTACATATCGCTAAGGAACAAACTCACCATATTTCGCCAACGTATGTCATTATGGGAGCCTCCATGAGGCCAATGCCTAACCCAAAAAGCATGTGCGCGATGAAGATGTGAACCAGGTTTTTCGAAAATTTGCACAAGATCCAGCCTACGACGTGCGGAATGTTGACCAAGATGAGAGCTCTCTTACGTCCGATGGGCTCGGTGACCCAGCCAGACAATAAGCTACCGACAATCTGGAAAATGAACGATACACTGCCCAGCCAGGATGCCTCCGTCGGCGTCAAACTCATAGTTTCGTTGGGATTACTCTCGGGATTGAGTCCCATCAGAGCCGGAATGATGATGGTTGGAAAAGCCATCGACAACCCAAGATCAAGTAGCAGCAAATTCTTGACCATAGTGGCGATGATTTGCGGTAGGAATCGCCTCCACGCACTCACCTCTGTGCTCTCACTCATTCCCAACGTTTTATCACGAATTTCTTTTGAATCTTATTTCGATTGATTTCCCAAGGTGTACTCGACCACGTGCCGTCACTGAGGCAAATCGCACAACTGAAACGATCAATGGCCGTACGTGACTGTTTTCCATAGCAACACAAAGGAGCGTGTTTGATTTTATAGCCGGCGATAAATCATCTGAGTGGAAGCTTGCACATTCTGATTAATTGTCGACCTGTAATTTCTGTGGTAATTGACACTTTGAGATTTTTACATAAAATTTTATTTGTTCGTCGTAAAATTGATCATCTTCACTCTTTATTAAATGCTTGGTTATCACAGCCCAATTTCCCTGAACGCCCAATTGGGCCTTTACTCTTTTCGGCAATTACAGATGGTGATTTGTTGTTGAGCTCAACGATATCACCCTTGCTGGGCATCTTTTCCGGTCTCGCTTCCACGTGGTTGGCTTTAGGGGATTTGGTCCTCTGGATTTTGATGTCAGTTATCGAGCGAGAATTGTCCGAGAAGTGTCGTTCGATGTCTTCCAAGGTGCGATTTTCGGTTTCCGGCAGCAAGAAATACATAGCAATGAATCTGCGGAGAGGCAAAAGGTGGAAAGAGAGCCATTGGGCTGAGTTGAATCGACATACCCGAAACCGACGACACTGCTGTACAATAGCAATGCGCCGGGCAAGGAAAGCATCGTCTCCACATTGTAGTATGTTTTGGTGGCGATGAAGGTCATGATGTAATTCAACGAAGCCGTCAAGCCGGTGGCAAAACCGCGGGTTCTGCAAAATAATAGAATTGGAACAAATGTGACTTGGCACCGCGTTCTGGAACTCACTTGAAAGGGAAAATCTCCGAGAGAAGCATCCATGGAATGGCAACCACTCCAACAGCACCGCAAAAGCCTATCGCAATGAACATCATCAACGGAAAGTAACTGGTCTCACTGGTGGTGCTCGCTATAGCCACCTTGTCGAAAGTAGAAAGTCCCGCAGGCAGATGCTTGAATCCATAAGAGCTGAGCGCAACACCCGAACAACAGGACGCCATCAGTGCCATCAAATAAAGTCGACGTTTGCCAAATATTTTAACGATGCACACGCAAACAGTCGTTCCGCAAATGCCCGTCAATCCGAGAAGCACCTGAAAGCTCACAAATTAAGTCAAGCTGCAAAGAATGGACGGGAAATCAGACTTACCGTAGCCCAATTTGGGCTGATTGGAATGCCATACGACTTCAAAATCTGAACGATGAAAGGTCGCATGGGACCTGTGCCGCCAAATTGCGATATAAAAAAACCCGTCGCCACAATAAAGAAGGGTTTCAAAGTACGCTTGCGAAGCAACTCTCTCAACTTCTCTCGAATGGTTGGAGGTGGATGAGGGCATTTCTTATTTGCTTTCTCGCAAGCC
This sequence comes from Lestremia cinerea, assembly GCA_027564135.1. Taxonomy (NCBI): domain Eukaryota; kingdom Metazoa; phylum Arthropoda; class Insecta; order Diptera; family Cecidomyiidae; genus Lestremia; species Lestremia cinerea. Next base: position 22,298 of record JANSTV010067385.1, read on the forward strand.
GTACACGAATTGGAGTTTTCATTGTAACGTTTCAGCTGGTTAAATTCCACCTCAACAGCTTTCGGCGACACCCAACCTCGAAGCCACTGGAGAGATTTTAAGGCCTCTGCCTCGCGATTCTTCGAAAGCAGCCATAAAGGTGTCTCCGGGATCTAAATAAATGATCGGTTAGCACCCGCTGCCACACAACAACAAAAAAATCCTTACAAAGCAGATGGCAACCATCGTCGCAACCGGAATGGTGAAACAAAATAAAGCGGCATTCCTCCAGGTGGTCAGACTTCCCAGAAGAAACACAATAAACAGTCCAAAAGTGGCCGCGATACCAGACATCGCCGTTAAAATCCCTCGAATCGATGGTTGACTGATTTCTCCCACGTAAGTGATGATGGGCGCCTCCATCAAACCGACTCCCAATCCCAGTAATGCACTAGCGATGAATACCTCGGTCAGCGAACCGGCATGGTACAGCATCAGCCATCCGACAAGATGCGGAATATTGACGAAACACATCGACCGCTTGCGACCAATTGGCTCAGATATCCATCCGGAAACGATGCTGCCCAGCGTTTGGAAGATGAACGCCAAACTGCCCAACCAAGACGCTTGCGTTGCGTTCAAATGGAGAAACTCATCGGGATTGTTCTCCTTGTTGAGGCCCGTCAACCCCGGAATTATGATGGTCGGGAAGGCAATCGACAGTCCCAAATCCAACAACAAAAAGTTTTTCACCGTACTCGCGATAATCTGAACAAGAGACGCGTTAGATTGCCGTCGAACTCGCAATTAATCAAAATTCACCTGCGGCAAAAGCCTCCGAAAAGCACTGACTTCCGTCGTCTTCTCCATTTTGGTTGGCTCCGGCTTCGGTTTCTCCGTGCTGATCATTTTCGACACTTGATACGTTTCCTTCCTGAGAAAATAAATAGTTCACCTCAAATCGATAGCTTATCACTTGCGAAACACCCGAAATTATTTCAAACTATCACAAACTTGACCCACTTGACCGAATTCGGTGTGGCCTGCAGTGGTGTTTGGAATTTCAAATAATATTTTGGCTGAAAATCACCTTCAACAGCATCACGGCGATACC
>JANSTV010067386.1:0-11120 GCA_027564135.1 Lestremia cinerea
CGACTCGTAGACGACCGAAGAATCAAAGCTACGTCTGGATTTGCACCACCGACGGCTACAACAGTCAAGTGACCATTCTGCTGCAGAACCATCAACGAGCAGGCGAATTAAAAGACGTCGCCTCATTCACGTTGCTCGAATCTCTGGCCACTTCGATGGAGTTTGTGAAGGGCATCAGCCATTTAGACCCTGGCGCCGAGGGCGATGAAAAGGCACTCATGGACGGTGACGCAGTGTGGATTGGCACACAAAACCGAAAGATATTCATCTACTCAGCGGCGCATCCCGAGCAAGAAAAGCAAGTTGGCTTCTGTACGGTGCCCGCGTCGGTGACACAGATCCAATTCCACTTGGACAGCACATTTGTCGCCCTATCCAATGGCACCGTGCAGATATTCCGTCGAGGCTTCGACGGTCATTGGCTGCTGAAAGAACCCCAAACTGTTTCGTTAGGCATACCCGAACCAGTCACGAACATCCTCTCGATCAACGCTAACGTCTATGCCGGCTGCGGCAAGAAAGTCTATGTCCTGAATGGCCTCTCTGGCGAAATCCAAAAGTCATTCGATGTGCAGCACGGACAAAGTCAGAAAGGCAATGCAAATCAACCCGTCCATTTGATGGCGCACTCCGGCATCGGCCTGTGGGTCGCATTGAAGAATTCCAGCGTCATCTGTTTATATCACACGGAAACATTCAAGCACCTGCAAGACATCAACATCGCGTCGAATGTGCTGCGAGTGACGTCGTCGCAACGTGACATCGTCAACAACAACTCATCTGTGTTTGTCACCGCTTTGATGGCCTGCAAAGGGCTGCTGTGGGTCGGAACCAATGTCGGAATTTCGCTGACCATTCCGCTTCCTCGGCTCGAAGGAGTACCTATCTTCAGTGGTGGCGTCAACATCTCATATCACGCCCATTTTGGCCCAGTCACATTTTTGCTGCCTCTGCTTCCCAAATCATATCACAAATTGTCGCCCGGCGAACACTTGCCGACCACAACAATTCAACAAAAGCATTTCGAAGAGGAAACCAAGGAGACTGAAGTCAGCAGTGACGACAAGAAAACGGACGAAGAAGATGCGGATGCAGACGAAGTGACCAAACAAAACTCAAGCAGGAAATTGGAGAAGCAAAACTCGGATATCGCATCCAAATTGAAGGCACAACTGACAAACAGTCCAGTGGTGATACGACGAAGGCGGTGCAAGGACTTGGGTGAGATGTCGCGATTGTCGAAAACTTTGCCAAGAGGGTTGGGTTCGGCGACTGCGTTCTCATCATCCATCCATTCGAACACGTCATCGTCACAAGGCTCGGAGCAGGGCTACTGTGACGTCTACAAACTCTACGGTGGACTGATTTTCGTAAAAGAGGACTACGATACGGAACAAGGCCAGGGCAATTTGATGGAGCCATCTTACGAGAGTCTGAGGCGAAGCGACCCGGAACTGGCTGCGATTCCCGCCAAAGTGAGTACCTTGGATCGTCGCTTGCTCATGAAAGTGAGTCGACCGCGCTCACTGGATCTCTCCAACTGGTCGGTGGAATCCCGGTCATCGAGTCTATGCACTTCATCTGGTAGCGAAGAGAGCATGGGTCTTCGTCACAGCTTGTACTCTGGGCGAAGTGTCTCACGGAACAGCAGTAGTGCTAGTCACAAAACCGGAAATGGGTCGGATTTATCGAACATTTGTGAAAATGGAACTATGACAATCGCGCCACAAGCATCATCCACCCCTCCACTGGTCGCCTCCACTCAATCCCCGCCAACCACAATATCTTCTAATGATTCGCCCGTCACTCAAGCCCCGCAACAACATCAAGTTACATCCGTCATTTGCTCGACAATGAAGAAGAAGAAGAATGCCAAAAACCAACCGGCCAACGCAAATGAGCCGCACGGACGACGGACGGTTATTACTTTGAGTGGCGGTCGGGGCTACATCAATTGGAGACACGTGTGGTACAGCACGCCCGGTGACAAGTCCAGTAAGTCGAGTGCGCCCATCTCGCGAGTCCCGAACTCGAGTGATGCACACATCGTCATGTGGGAGAAGAAACTGTAAATATCGTTGATCATCGTTGCTTCGCGTCCCAGCGACTCCTCGTTCACCTTTATTTCTTTTCGTTAAGATTTTATTTTTATGTTCTTACAAGTTTATTCCATTTTGCCATGATGAATTTCATTCGATTCATTTTCTCAATGAATTCAAGCGATCAATCGAAAACATCTCAAATTGAACAGATCGAATCAATCAATCAAAAAAGTCAACACAAAATGCAAATAATACGCTCTTTGGCCAGATCAATCAATTTTATTTTTTTTTATTTTATTATTTCTTAATGCAACAACAAAATCAGAACAAATCTCATGCAATTTCCATCAAATAATTTTAAGAGAAGAAATTTCGTTTAGAAAACCAATATTGTGATTTGAAAAATGAGGAATGAATCCATTTCGCAGAGGACCGCCGCCGTTAATGCGGACGGAATGGGTTTGAGAGGATTTATTTTTTATTTTTCGATTGTCGGCCCAATTGGAAAATTATTTCATTTTTATTGCCATAACAATCATTGTGACATTTAAGTAATTTATTGATCGAATATACGCTCTTAAGCCTTTCTTGTTAAATTATTTTCGATGAATTTTTGCCCCGTTTTTTCATTTATTTTTTATTTTTTTGATTGATTTTTCTAATAAAATGTTTAAATTGTACTTTTTTTTATTCAAATGGAAAAGCGTTTTTGTAAAAAACATTATAATCTTTTAGTGGAGGAGCAGAGTTTAATTTGTTTTTGAAAATTAAGTTGTAAAAATAATACTGAAAATCATCATCATATTTTATTGAAGGAATAACAATTCTGCAAAAACGAAAAAAAAAAATAAAAAAAAATAAAACAATGTTATTGCTTGAACAAATAATTCGGAGGAGCGGAATGAATATTGTAATTTGCTAACAAATAAGTTAAAAATAAAAAATAATAAAAAAATTAAATCTAAAAATTACATGAAAGTTGTATTTTTTGCGAGCACGCGGCGTCCAAGTGTGCGATCGGAGTGATCGATTTATCGCGCTGATGGTTGTTGTTGTTTTTGTGACGTGCTACCAGCAAATGGGGCATCAACCTGCGTCAACCAACGGGTGGTGTTGCATAAATGATAGCTACAAATGTCGATAAACAAAAATGTCGTCGGCGTTCGGCTGGTGGAAATCAACAGGCTGATTATCAATGATGAAGGGACGGCAGAAGTCTTCGGTTGAAAAGCTTAAAACAAGTTCGTTGTCTTCCATAGCGCTGCTGGTGTTGATCTGGCTGTTGATGTGGGTGTGGTTGGGGATGTGGTTGGGATTTTGGTTGTTGTTGAAATCATAAAGACCAAAATCAGCGTAGCTGGGCATTGGGGACAGCACCTCACCGGCCGTGTTGAGATCATGATAATTTGCGATCGACGGCACAGTGAGTTCGTAGATCGGAATGGACGGCTGCTCAAGATTCTCCGTCAAAATGTTGATTTTGATTGTCATGTCATTTCGATTATCGGCCTGAGAGTCATTCAGCGCCGCAGCGCCTTGGCCGTCTACCGTTTTGGCGGCTATCGTTTTCTTCTTCGATCGCCTCTCGGCACCCTCCGCCTTTATCATTTTTCGATGATCACATTTGGTCAACGATTTCTTATAGATGAATTCCCGGCCGCACACCTCACACGGATATCGCTTCGAATTCAGAAACAGTTTCTTACGACGCACTTTTTTCCGACCAACCGCGTCGCCTTCTTGGCTGTGCCGTTTCAAATGTGTATGCAAGTTCCGCTTGTATTTGAAACTGACACCGCATATATCACACTGGAAGAGCTTTTCGGGATTGTGTTTGAAGTTCAAGTGGGACTGGAGTGTATATTTGGAGGAGAATCGCTTATTGCATTGGTTGCATTCGAAAGGGCTTTCATTGCCGTGCCGTGAAATTAAGTGCGTTTCCAGTTGATGCGAAGTCTTGAAGGACTTATCGCACTCGTTGCAAGTGTGCGTGGCGGGCCCTCTGTGGCAATTGACGATGTGCACCCTCAATTTCGAACGATTCTTGAAATACTTCTTGCACCAAAGGCATTCGTACTGGATGTCATTCACGTGAGCGGTCATCGTGTGGGCATTCAAGTCTTCCACTTGATTGAATTTGATGCGGCAAATCGAACACTTCCGCTTGATATGCGTTTGCAAATGTGCTCGAAAGTTTGATTTCCACAGAAAAGTTCGATTGCAAATGTTGCAGATGTACTTTTGCTTATTTGCGGTGTGAAGCGTCTGATGGTGAGCATGCAGACTGCCTTGCCGGGAGAATTTTTTGGCACAAATTGCGCATTGAAACTGCTTGATTTTTGTGTGTTTGATTAAGTGCTTGCGGAGGAGATAGGCGGCCGCGAAGGTTCGATCACATATGTGGCAATCGTACATTGATTTTCCACGATGCCGCTGCTGTTTGATTGGAAGTGACTTTGGTGGTGACTGATTCTCATTATGACCACCACAATCAGTCCGTTGGCACGTCACACAGCACTCCCGAGTCGGGCTATAGCTCGCCAAAATATTCGGGGCCGACAACTGCAACAAATAAAAGTTCTCGTTCATTCTTCCAATCCTTCGAAGGTCCAATCAAAATCATCGACACCGCATCTCACGTTCCCCTAACCGTTAACCGAACACGCACCTGTTTGCCAATAAATTTTCTCACTTTCTCAAACGGAACAATTCGAATCACGACCGGAACTGTCTTTCGAATATTTAAAATTTCATTTAATTCTCTCAACAACTGGTCGCGTCGACAGTAGAACATTCGAAATTCAGCACCGTTCTATCAGCGATGATGTACGAACCTGTATCGCTTGATCTCGATCACGTCGAGATGTGTGTAAATTCTGCATGTCGATTGGCCCTTGCCTTTGCGTTTAAACAACTCGTTCGAATAATATCAACAGGCATCTGTTGGCTTGTTTGCTCAATGACGTTTTTTTATTTTTCGGATCATTTTCCTTTATTTGAACTCTTGTTTGATTGTCAATTAATTTATTTGTGTTGTGGTTCATATACGGATTGTGTGAGCAATGGGGCTCGACAACATGAATAAGACTCCAATTGACTTGTCGAACATAATTTTGCACCATTTTTTAAAAACAACACCAACTTGACTGAATGAAACCCAGCGCGACAAATGCTATTTATTCTTGTCGTATTCGGATTGCTTGTTCCCATTTCAAAGTCAATCATTTTCGGTTTTTGTGAATTTTACATCAAAAGCACGAGGTTTGTTATTCAATCATTCAGCCGCGCATGGATCACCCTGAGAGCGTTTCAACAACAAGTCAGAAACCCTTCGAACCCTTGAATATACTCAACTGTAGAAATCCTTCCTCCTCTCTCGAAGGCACTACTTCCGGCGAAGGCATTTTAACGTTTTTCTAGAAATTTAATCTCGCTTACACCCCAGCGCCATCTTTGGAAAACATTCCCAGGCTCCAAATGGTATAGCGTCTAAAATTGAACTGTCAAACGAACTAAAATCGTAAACAAACCGAGTGTCAATCGAAGTGATTCAAATTGAAAACGCAAAACAAGATTCATGAAAATTGTCACTCAAAATATGATTTATGGTTTCGTTTGTATCGCAACGACATTGTTTGCGTGCACCACGTGCGCGGCACAACTGCAAAAAGAGAAAGACATTTCGGTAGCGGCGCCTACATTCGGTCAAGAGTACAATCCATTGTCGCCTCTGGTGAAATGTTCGTTCGTCCCGTTGGATTTTCTGGACTGCAAAGAACCGGTGGACCATAAAGGCAACAAGACAGCCCGCGATGAAATGGGCCATGGCTGCCTTAAGTTCGGCGGTGCATACTACCATCAAGTGGAAAAGACAAAGGTTCAGTGCACGGTGCTGCCCGACATCGAATGCCACGGAGCGCGGACGTTCTTTCGAGATGGATTCCCCTGTGTCAAATACACCGACCATTACTTCGTGACGACGCTGCTGTATAGCATGCTGCTGGGCTTCCTGGGCATGGATCGATTTTGTTTGGGACAAACCGGCACTGCTGTCGGTAAACTGTTGACGTTGGGTGGGCTCGGCATTTGGTGGGTCATCGATGTCGTTCTGCTCATCACGAACAATCTGCTGCCCGAGGATGGAAGCAATTGGAACACGTACGTTTGAAGACTGACTGACCGCTGTTTGAATGGGTGCTAAAGGACTGTTGTCATTGTAAATAAGGAGTTTCGAATAAATTTTCTTTTATTCTTCAGTTTTAAATTTGATTTCGATTTTTTTATTGAGAGATTTTTTCCAAAAATACAATCAGCAAGCAATTTACATGGATGGCTTGTGTCGATGACGTCCATGGACGCTATAGAATCTCCGAAAGAGAACGTGTCTTGTCACCTGAGCGTTCTGAAAGTGTTTTAACAATAGAATTTGAATGAATTTCGTTTTGAATATCCAAATTGAATCACAGCATTAAGTGTGTTAATCGTTGCAGCAATTGAAGTGCAGTGGGTTAATGGCGAAGGTAAGATATCAGCGTGTGTTAGTTCCGCAGCAATTAGTATGGCAGTTAGAGAGCCTAAGAGTTCCTACGAGAAATCACCTCTCTCTTGACCGCTTGTCTGGACTCATAATCAGCCTTGGCTAAAGCGATTCGCACCCACCAAGGCCGCTCCGAAACGGCTCTATTGAGGGCCCAGGCGATCGCTAGAAGGGAATGCTCCACAAGCACAAATATCAAAACTTCTTTCTGTGGCGTATAACTCGCGAGTAAATTTCTGAAAGAGACTCATCCAATTATTAAAATGCCATTCTCGAAGAGCAGACGTCAGACACTTACCGGATCTCCGGCTGAAGGTACAACAAGCCACAGTTTGTTATGATAGACATGACGAGCAATGTTTCGAAGGCCAACAGCCAAGCGCCTGTATTTTTGGCGCGCCGAGCAAATGGTCGCTTGTAGACACAGCACAATTTGTAGGCGTCTATGCGGATCTCAACAAAATTATTGATGAGAGCGCAAACAGCCGCTAAGGGAGTCACAGCCGCGAACAAGGTCAAGTACCCAAACTGAATGTACATTTCGAGGTAGTCCTCATAGGTGCTGTTGTATTGAAGCAGTGTACTCTCGTATTTATTCTGCTCGATTCGGGAGTCATTGGCTGACAACTCGACGATATTCACATCGTCGTACTCATGGGTTTCCACTTCGGTCCGATTATTCAAATAGGAATCTTTCAACACAATCAGCTTGGGCATTATCAACGGCCAGAGGGTGCCCTGAAGCTTCTGAACAATTTGGAAGACAACCAGTTGAGTCATCAGTTGACTGCGGAGCATCTTCAAGTCTCCCATCCAGAACGCAATGTAAAACAGCGAAAGGAAATTGTTGACGAATTCCAAGGCGATTAGTTTAACGACGCTGCAATGAAAAATCTCTTTTGAGAATTAGAAGTGGATTAGACATGAAAGACTCACCGATGTCTCTCGTATTGCGCCTGAGTGCGATGATTCTCCAAATTGGTTAGCCAATTCGCCAACGACTCATATTTTCCGGAAAAGACAGCAACGATTATGGCCTCGGCTATCGAAGGCAAGTAGGTCCAATAAGAATCGGGTTCGACCAATTCGAGCATTTTCTCCTCCAGATAGAACTGTGATACGGCTAGCAAAGCAGCCGGAATCATACAAATCAAAATCACTGGCATTGACACGCAGTACATCCAGGCGTAGGTCTTCCAAAATGGAAACTGAGGCTGGAGTTTCCCAGTGATTGGATCCTTGCGAATTTCACCGTAGTACCCGGGACGAGGAGTATCGAGATTGGTCATTTGAATGGTTCCCCATCGATACGCCAGCGCCGAGCATTTTCGCTTCCAAATCTCCAAGAACATCTGCGGAAGATAATTAGCATTCAGAGGGAGTAGGTGCTGTGTGGTGAATGGGAACTCACCAGCATCCAGATTATGTAGAAGATACAGAAAAAGGGCACGTAGCCTCCGCTCAAGAAGTACTGGAATATGCCCATAATGGCGGGGGCGATCAGCGCCACGGTGTGATATTCTGTGGAGGGGGAAAGCGATGAAAATTTGTTCCAGAATCCGCTTGAAGCATTCTTACCCACAAATGCAAAGTAAATGCCAATGGTTTCGCCGAAATACTCCCGAATCTGGTTGAGCGGTTGTCTTTGAAACCATCCCTTATACCATGGCGGTCCCCATTTCTTCAAATATTCCTGTCGGGCGATTCGAGATTAAAAATCGGAGCAACCTTCAGCAGTAGCGAACTCACCATATCTCGCAAGGAATAAACGTTTTCAATCAACTCTTCCTCCAAACAAGCGTCCACAATCGACTGACCGTGGTACAATTGGACCGACTCCGTTCCGGGCAAAAATCGCTCATTCTCTCTGGCCTTGATGGTGTCCAGCGCATACTTCAAGATCATCTGACGATCCGCCCGGGTCAGCACGTTGTCGATCTCCATTTTCTCGCCGACAAAAAACTCATCCAGCGAGGAGATGTTGAAGTTTTTCATGGTGCCGCTGCGGGTCGGCTTCATGATTTCCAATTCGTCGGCCAATTGGAGGAATTTGAAATTCTCCGCCGAAATGTGAATGATCAATCCCTGATTGGGGCTGAAATTGAAAAAAGCGTGTAAGAATTGCAAAAGACGAAGATTGTAAGGTTTAATCACTAACTCATGTTGAGGCTCTTTGCGGATCAACAAATTGGCTCCGCCGTGCAGCGCTTTCCCTCGAATCTTGTCGATTATCCAATGCAATGTCTTGTGATTGATGGTGGATGAGAAGTGTACAACCAAGTAGGTATCGAACGTTGGTGGATCTTCGTCGGAAAAGTCCGACTCGCTGGAACTGCTACCGCCTGATACCAGCTTCAAAGGACCGCCACACATCGACGGCTCATCGTTCTTGTTCAAATCGTTGTTCTGACTCTCCAAGGCTTTGATTTGGATTTTTCGTTGTCGCATCGTCGTAGGAAGCGGCTGCAGTTTTTTTGAAAGGGAATTCTGACGTTTCGTGGAGTCCATGATGCTCTTCTACTCGAACTAGTCTCCGGCAGTCGATCTTTTCCTTCAAATGGTCAACGTCCAACTTGCAATTCTTTGGTTTAATTTACGGTTCGTCAATCGACTCCAGTTAAGAATCTCACATCGCACCGCTCTTCTCGGAACTGAAAATAAACAGTCGCAAATTTCGTTTTGTTTAGAATATTTTCTGCAAAATAAGTGTTTAGCCGAATTTCGGATAGGATGTGAATGCTAAATCCATCGCCAGCCTCGTAAACTAATCACGAAATCCGTTGCGGTTTTGCGGTGGCGAAAGCGAAAACAACACAATTTCGAAATTTTGTTGATGTTTTGTGATGTCTCGCAGTACACCAGGCCGACGTGTTTCGTCAATTAAAACGAAATAAAAAATCATAAATTTAGAATCGAATTTTCCGGATTCGGTTAGTTACCAGTGTCGCGTCAAGAGCACTTTTCGCACTCTTTGAATGATTGATTGCCTCAAACGTTTCAATTTCAACTTTTCCCTGGCCTCGGGGACATTGCTGCGTGTAAACGTCAACTCGACGTCAAGATCAATAAGACGTAGACCGATCTCGCTTTGGATTTCGACTCGTAAACGACACGAAGGCGGCGATCAATGCCACGCGAGCGCATAATTTCAGTCGATTCTTTCTTATCAGCGAGAGTCGAATTAGTACACAAATCGCGTGATCATTAGCAATGCAATCAATAAACACCTCAAGCGCACTCGCACTTAGTCGAACCCCTCGTTCATCGGTCTATCCATTTGTTTGCCGATTGAAGCGGCGACTCGATCACACAAAGATTGGTTTACTCACTGCGAGCGATGAAATTCTTTCGAATGGTCACCAAATTCGCGATTGTCGAATAAAATTCAAATTTAATTGATAGAATGACAAATGCCTCCGAAGCAAATGAAATTCTGATTAACACAGCGTCTATTTTCGAAATGAACGGAGCTCAATGTTGTACACGGCGCTGAATGGTCACCGCTCAAACGATCACTGCTCCGGCCGAATACAATGTGATGGACGTGGTATATTTGTATTCAAATAGAAACCATTGCTGCTGTGCTGTGCGGCCCCTCTTTTCGTAATCTCCGCGAGACGGTGTTGGTTGATGAGTAATTTGGGCATTTGCCTGATCATTTTCACAGCTGTTTCGCTACGTCAGACGGTTCCTAGCCATTCGATATTCGTTCAATTCGATGAAAAATCGATTTTTTCGAGTGCAAATCTGCATTGTCAAGCGGAAACATTCCACTCGACAATGATGTTTGCTCCAAACAAAGCACAATCGGTCAATCAGTCGAATTTTTTCTTCCTCCTTGTTGTCTGCGCTCGTTTCCACTGAACATTCATAAACATCCCGTGTTTACACTTTTCACGTCTCACATCCATATGCGCCGTCAAACCGGTCAGTGACGTCTGCCGGTCGAATATTTCAAACCGCTTGGCTTCAATGGTATTAGTGTGTGTCACGCTTATTTATGCCGGCGTCTTTTGATTATCGTTTGATTCACGTTGTATTTCAAAACGAATACATGCCGAAGTTCATTGGATTGATGCGAAAGGAATTATTGCCATTTGCAAAACGGCTAGTTGATTTTAGAGGCCTGAAGTAAAATTTTAATTATTTTTTTTGTCAAAAGTGAGACTCTGAACTATGGATGCAAACATTCTCTCGTTTCAACACTCTGAATTCTCACTCTATCTTGTCAATGCTGGTTGGAGCTTCGAAGGATTCATAATTTTCTGAAAGAGATTTCACTGTATTCCTTCTCATCCTCTCCGCCCATGAAATTCATACAGCTTTTCAAGGTGATGCTTGCGAGAATGAAAAGTTAAAAGAAAGCTGCCGCGATGGAGCAGCCCAGACGAATTACGCCTGAATGGTGAAGTGAACTCAATGGGAGAATTCAATTTCACGGAAATCAAATGACGAATGACAACATTTTTTTATCGCAATACATTATCGTGCCAACCGTATTGCCACTGAAGAACGGCAAATCGAATGAACTATATTGAATT
>JANSTV010067397.1:0-11120 GCA_027564135.1 Lestremia cinerea
GAAAAATGGGATGAAAAGACGACTGGCGACAGTAACACCGACATTCAGTCGTCGTCTAAGTGCTGTGTGCATCGTCGGGAGGCAGCCACAGCAACCGAATGTCTCCATAGAGATCGTGTAGTGCGATGTGGTGTCGCCGCATCGGATGGCCCATCGGACGCACAGCACAATCTGACGGAGTAAATCATTGTCATCGGCGTTTTTAATGCCGACGAATCCATGAATCAATCGTCGAGCAATCGATGGGATCGCATCGACAGCGCGGCTCTCGATTCCAAGCCTCGCTTTCGGAAGTTTCTTCAAATGACCGTCGCTCAGCCACACGACCAGCAAGTCACCCAGCGATTGTGGTTTTTGTTTTTCTCTGGTTTTTTTCCCGTTCGTTCCTTCGCTCGACAAACACAACGCAATCGAAATGGTAAAACGCAATAAAATTCCGTTGATCATTTACATTGATTCAGTGGCTGGCCACGCGAGTGACGCGTGTGTGTGTGTCCGAATGTGTGTGTGTGTGTGTGTGTGTGGGGCCAGCACAACTCAATAGCAACATCTTGGTGTTGGATGGTGTTGGTGCCATTTCGTTTTCATTCGATTGAGAAACAAGTGATGCTTGCCGCACAGCCAGCCAACGATAATTCTACATTTCTACGGCCAAACGCCACACGCACAAACACAAACAGCGAATGCGAGTGTATCGCTTGCAGCTCACGCCCGTGTATTTCGCTCAGCATTTGAAAGTGATATTGTGTTATGGCCGTCAATGTGTGTATTCCGCAGCTCAACTCAACGAAAAATTCTTCATCCGACTCAGCGAGAACGCTATACCGCATTTGTATATTATGACAGTCTTTAGTTAAACAAGTGAGAACGTACAGTGAGTTTGCTTTTACCAAATTTTCAAATCCAAATTCAACGAAAAAGAGAAAAACAACAACAAAACAACACAAGAACGACCATCGAAAATACCACTCAAGTTCTCTCGCATTTTTAATAATATTCCGATTCCGATTCCGATTTAGCGGTAAGATTTCTGAAAGTTGTCAATTTCCAAATAGTTTTCCTTGTCGCTCATTTTTCCGCGAGCATTTCCTCTCAATCCAACCTGAAATACGTTTTGGGGGAGAATTTGATGTATTTTATGATGAACTGCTCCCGTCCCGAATCGACTCAGTGATTGAAGTTCGAAATGAATTCAAAGTGAAAATAAAAGAATTAAAATTTAAGAAAATTGCCCGCAAAGAATTCCAACGGAGCGGGAAATCGTGTGCTAATCAAAAGTTCAATTAAATTCGAAACGAATTCCAATAAGTATTTTCTCAATATTTTCAGTGGTGTTGATTTTGAAGGTGATTTAAATCGATTGTTGATATCGTCTCCGGCCGACCGATCAAACCAAACATACAATATGTTCAGTGCATTCACAGGTAATTAAATTGGATTTTCTTGCTCGTTTTGTTATCGCGCAAATGTTGAGATCGAGTTGGCGACGAGTTCGGGGGGGTCTGCAGTGGACTCCTGGAGGAATGGCATTCGGGCGTAGGATAGGTCCGTTGCGCAATAACATTGACGGCGAGACGGATTCTTATTCGTTTCGTCATTTCTTTAGCCTTGACACGACGCTAGCCCGTGTGCGGTTATGCGCCGATGGAAAACTGGCTGTTAGTAACAGCCTTGAAGCACAACGTACCGTCATGTCAAGGAAGGAAAATCGATTCGAATCATTCTTGTCCGTGCGAGTGCGACCCGTTCGTTTTGACATCTGTCGATGCCGCAAGCATTGGAATGGCGTTTTAAAAATCAACCAAACATTTTCTGCATCTGAATTGCTCGATCGAATGACCGCATTGGAATTTAGGCGTGTTCGTATTCAAATTCGATCAAAGTCACGTTCGGCGGCCGAGTGTGAGCGGTGCATTCGCTGGCCGAGGGATTGTTCAGGTCAGCCCTCGTTCGGTATCAGCTCATCAGTTACGTGCTTGACACATCCTATGACCTTCCATAACAAAAATCGAGTAACGCGATGTGGTTCGTGCGTTCCTGCATGTTTCCTCTGTTCGATGCGCACATCCAATGAACAAATGAACTCACAAGTTATTTCCATTACGTAATTTCATCGAAATGAGTTTTTCGTGAGTTTAAGCCTGACCACATCGTCGGAGAAATGAGGGCTCTGCCCGCGGGCGGCACACTTGATTTCCGTAAAGTTTTTCCGGCTCATGCCCGGCCGGTTGACCCAATCACTTTCAACTTGATTCATTTGGTCAATCGATTGAATCAATTTCGTTGGTAATTAGCGACGAGCCCACACATTCAGACATTGACATTCCGCCACGACTTGTTTGCTCTGGAATTCTGTGGAATTTTCTTGTCTCAATCGATAATTAAGTCAATTATGCGACACACACACGATGTACGTGTCCCATGTCAGAGTTCAATATGATTTCTTCTTCGCATTTCGTTCGTTTTTCGCTTTATGGCGTTGGATGCGGGGCAGTCCTAACTGGCGGTCGCATCGCAACACCCGAAACCAACAAAAAAAAAGTGATTCGTGTGAAATTCCTCAGCGTTGAGTTTTTCTACTTTTTTTTTTCGTTCCGGTTCAAACCGATAACCGGGCCAAAGTCAATCGATCGGTTTCGGTAAAGGATTCGTTTGAATAAAACGCCAGCGATTTTATCAATTTGAATGTTCGCTGAATGGGTTTGGTGCGGCTGTACCTGAGTGGTGGTTGCTTGATGTGTGCGTGACCGTGTCATGTTGTTTGCATGGACATCAGCTGGTGCTGATGTCATATTCGCGGATGTTGAGTTGAGGTCGTCCACAGAATACAGTTGAATAATAATTGCTTTATTGTTCATTGTTGAAATGTCGCGCGAAATGTGAGGAGCTGACAGCCATTGGCCAAGGTGGTGGTCATCGAGGCTGGGGAGGGGCGCTGATGGCTCCAGAGTGGACGGACAGAAAACGCAGTGTGGATTTTGTATTGAAATTGTCTGTGGACCCCTCCCCCCTTCCCCTGACACCACAAGCCTTGACTCGTTCCACAATCGGCGAATGTGGCGAACATTTCAAAAATGTAATTGATAATTGCTGTTGTGGTCGATTGTAGAACGTTCTGGAAATGAAAAGGGAACAATCGATTGCTTCATCGTCGGGTGTTGTGGCATCATCGTTCGGTGATCGACATTTTTGAAATGACTCTCGAAATTTGTAATAATCATTGCGTCAAGTCTCAATTTTACATCGAGCGCGTTGGATCGACCGGCTTCATTTCGGTCAGTGCCACATCACGCATCGGAACTAAGCACTCTTACACACACTCACACACATACAGAAGAAAAGGAAGAAGAAGAAGAAGGGGAACCTATATTCAACTTTTCCGAACACGAAATAGCCGCAATAACAAGCATTCCTGCCACTTAATTCGCTGGTAGCGCATCGTCAAAATGGCAATCGAAACTGCCAAAATCCATAAAATTTTTGGCATCCGTTCAATAAAAAACTCGCAGCCACTGACGTCATAGTTGATATTTTATGAAATTCATTTGTTGGTCGGGACGGTGTATTTCGGCGCTCGCCGAGGAATTTTCGGTCGTTTGCCGTCCGCCGAGATTGCAACAGTACGTGAATGTGTGCCGATTTCTTCTTCTTCTTCTTTCTCCTCTCCGGCGACGTTTTCCTCATACGTTTCGTTCTAGTGCTTTTTTTATACATTTTTTTTAATATTGCGAAATTGGCTCTCTCGAAATTCGGTTTTCCTACTCGCCGATTGTGTGCTCGGAGTGACTTCATATGAATGTTGGTGCGTTGTAATTATCGAATGGAATTCCTTGGCTTCCATCGATCGAGATTCCTGCCCCAGCTCTCTGGAGGAGCCTTCGATTGTTCTCGTCATTTCGAATAGCTGAGGCGTGTAGAGCTTCCAATCACTCTCTGTCTCGCTCTCCATCTCTGTCTCTCTCAACCAGCCCCAAATCGAACCCTGACTAATAATTGCCAAAATTCTATCTCATTTCCCGAAATGCATTAACAGACACAAAATGTGAGTATCATCCAGGAATTTCTAATTTTAATTGTTGTCCGTCCGATTCAAGTAGAAAACTCGACATTTTCCTAGTTTTTTGTTTTCGTTTCGTTTTTGTCTTAATTGTTTACGTAGATTGTTTGCATCGGAATCACAACACAATTTCTAGATCTGTGTGTGTTGAGTTCCAACAGCATGCGCTCTGAATAGTGATTAGTCAATGGCCAGTTGGTCACGATACACTCCTTCGAACGGCTTTCATGCGAAGTAATACGTATTTAGCCATTACATTTCTTTATCGCATAATATCGCCGTTTCGTTCTATTTTTAAAAATCTCTTACAAATTAGTCGACAAGTGATATTTTTGCAACATTGGCCGTCGAATAATTGTCTCAAACGGTCGAATTTTGGTCGAATTTTGGTCGAATTTTGGTCGAATTCGGATGTGTGTAAGCGCTGCGTTGGCCGTTGATTCGCCACAAAATAAAGAAAACCGAAATGACATTCGCTTTGGCCGGCAGCACAACGCTGTGGCGACACACACCGAACAGACAAATATATTTGACCTGTGACATCATTCCGAACGCTCAGATGATATCATATTGCCGCCGTCTCCGTCGTCTCCACGGTCGCCGCTTCGCCGCTTCACAAGCCATGGGATTGAGCTGAGGGCGTTCGCTGACAAAAAGTGTTGTGTTTCGTCTTTGATTATTATTTTTTCCGCTCATCTCCGCTGACAACTTTCCGCCTCGGTTCGAATGCAAAGGCGCAGCATTCGACCAACAACTTTCAACATTTAATCCATTTTGTTTTGTCTTTTCGCCATTTCCATCGTTTCCATCTTCCGATCATCGCATTATATAAACATTCAATGGTTTTGTTGTTGTTGTTGTTGTTGACGGGTGACATTTGAATGACAGGCAACAGCGTTTATGCCCGGAATTATTATGACTGAATTCGATCATAAACCGAGAGGAAAGCATTAAATAAACATATAAAATGTTCAAACAGACAATTTATGAATGCAGCGACCGATGATATGAGATGATTCGCAATCGGCACGCGTCATCAATGCGTATTCGCGATGATTCAATAATGAATGCGAGATTGCATGCAGCGTTGACACATGATTTTCGAAATGCGAGCGTTTCTCGCCGAGAATTCATTTTCAAAGGTCAACACGTTCGCATTCAGAATTGAATTGAGAATATCTGCGGCGAATTAGAATCGTCGAGGCGACTCAACTCGTTGATTCGAACGTTGGCTGATTCCATTCCAAAGTCCGAAATCGACGAAGGGGAAAAGCACGAGCCGCTCCAAGGTGTGAGCATTGGGCGGTCGATGAAGTTTTTCGAGAGATTAATCGTCGCCAATAACAGACAACAATCGTCGACTTGTTTACGCTGCATCGCAAAATGCCCGTCAATAACAATAGACTTGATCGACGAAAGCGACATTTCCAACGTTTCACCGAGCGAAAGGGTCTTTCACAGCAGCCGGTTATTGCGTTGCGGCCATTCCACGAGATAAGCCGTCATCGCAGCGATGAGCCTCATTCAAATGATTGCATTTTATAACAATTTTCTTTTGTGGCGCGCGCCAGAGGAGATGAGACATTTCACACAGTGGCACATTCCATTTCGATTCACTTCGATTTTGGAATGCATCGAATGGGTTTGGTGTGTTTGACTGGAATGCGAAATGTGCTGTGAAGCAGTTCGAATTCGAATGTGCTTTTCCATGTCATTTGCCATGCTTTTGATATTTGATGTGCCAATGGCAAACAATCAACTGAAATTCAATATTTTACAGCTTAATCAAACAGTTTCAATAGAGATTTAGAGATATTGTTTGTTTTATATTTTATTTTGTTTCGTTTTATTTTTCGAATTAATTCTGAATTTTCGCTCAAAATGAATGACGTAATGTATTTCGATATTTTATCGAAATTACATTGTGACCGCATACACACCTCACACCCTCACAGAGACGCCGCAGCTCGTTGGCGATTTTGCGAATCGACACCGAATGAGATGCGTGTGGCTCTCTCTGTCTGTATGTATGTGTGTATATGTATGTGTGTGTGTGTGTGTGCAAGTGTGTTGTGGTGTAACACAATCGACTACTGTTATTGTTTGAGTTGTATCGGAATGCTAAAAATATTCCAAGACCTTGACCGTATGATGTCATCGTTCTTCCATCATCACAATATTACTTAACGAAAATAAATGCGCATTTTCTCTGTTGTGTGTATGCGCGATGCTGAATGATTGCTTCTGTGTTGAAATGGTTCGGTTAGAAGTTGCTGATGTTGTTTGTTTTGTTGTTGTTGTTGTTTTCTACATTTTGATTTGTCTTCTGTGGCTGTGGCGTCGTTGCGGTCTTGTCGGATGAAGAACGGCACGCCATGAAAGAGCCTTGAGTTGAAGCGGGCCGGAGGTGGCTCCGTGAAAATGAATGGTTGATATTGTTTTCGATATTTCGCGGTTTAGCCTGTTCAGTGGATTCGTGTGGAGGCTCTGTGTTTCATGCCATAAATGAATTATCTGTGCGAAATTAGGCAATTCAGCTAGTTGTTAATGTCATTTATTCCATTAATTTGTATCAATTAAGACGGAAAGTGGATAGAAAACTCAATTCATCTCCGATACAACGGGGCATTCGACCCGACTAACTATCTATCAAAGTCAAACGAAATACTAATCAAAGACTTATCATAAATCATGAATGATTACAGCATCTCTACGAAATTTCGGCGAACGAGCGTCGAATTTGTTCCGACGCAAAAAGCAAAATACCGAACAAACTGCAGAGAATGTTGCGACCGATGTGAGCAACGAAGCGAACAAAGCTGCTCTGAATGTTAAAAGTGATGTCGATAATTTGGCTACAAGCACAGGTTAATATCATGATTTGCAATTCGCTTTCCTATCATTTTTACCAAATTATTTCCATTCAATTCATTTTTCGTTTTTTCTTTTGTTTTTAAAAATTCACGATTTTGTTCGTTTTCCGTTTTGATTTCATTTTCAACTTGCTTTCCGTTAGCTTCGCTTCACCGGCAGAAATGTGCGATTTTCGGTCAATCCCGTTGAAGAAAACGAGCGCATTGAAACGTGGGTGAAGTGAAGCTATTGCATATTTCGTTTTTCTTTCGTTTTTCTTCTTTTATATTTATTACGATTTTCGTTTTGTTTTTCGTTTTGTTTCGTTTGCACAATTAGCCAAAGAAACAAAGAATATCGCCCAGAAGGGCGGTGAGAAAATTGATGCCGCTCTGAGCAGCGGGGTCAAGAGTACGAACGTTTTGTTGGACAATGTTAAGAAAACCGCCGAAACCGCTGCCGACAACACGGTGAAGGGGGCCGAGAGCGCCTGGGGCAAGACAAAGTCTGCCACAAATGCGGCGGCCGATGCTTCGGCAAAAGCAGCCGAGTCTGCTGTCAATAATACAAAAACGGCGGCATCGAATGTGGCCGACAAAACAGGAAAAACTCTTGGAAACATCTGGGACGGAGCGAAGAACACTGTGAGCTCCACAGCTGAAGCTACGAAGAATGTGGCAACCGATGCCGCTGGCAAAACGAAGAACGCTGTTGGTTCAGCGGTCGACAACACCAAGAGTGCGGTCAGTTCAACAGCTGAAGCTACTAAGAACGCGGCATCAAATGCTGCTGAAAAGACCGGTGAGGTTGCTGGCAAGGCTTGGGACGGAACTAAAGGAGCTGTTGGTTCTGCTGTCGGCTCAACCAAGAACGCTCTCAGCTCAACGGCCGAAGCCACCAAGAATGCCGCTGCCAATGCAGCTGAGAAGACTGGCGAAGTTGCTGGCCAGGCTTGGGATGGAACGAAGAATGCTGTCGGTTCAGTAGCCCACGCAACCAAGGACGCTGCCGCTACTGCCGCTCACAAGACCACCGATGTTGCTGGCAATGTTTGGGATGGCACAAAGAACGCTGTAGGTTCAGCTGCTGATGCCACCAAGAACGCCGCTTCAAACGTTGCTGATAAAACCAGCGATATTACTGGCAAGGTTTGGGATGGAACCAAGGGTGCCGCTGAGAAAACTGGAGAAGTTGCTGGCAATATTTGGGGCAACACAAAGAACGCTGTAGGTTCAGCTGCGGATGCCACGAAGAATGCTGCCTCAGGAGCCGTTGAGAAGACTGGCGACGCCGCCGGTAAGGTTTGGGATGGCACTAAAGGTGCCGTCGGCTCTGCCGCTGACGCTACGAAGGGAGCCGCTGAGAAAACTGGCGAGGTTGCTGGCCAAGCATGGGATGGAACCAAAAATGCTGTCGGCTCAGTAGCTCACGCAACTAAGGACGCTGCTGCTAACGCCGCCCACAAGACCACAGATGTTGCTGGCAATGTTTGGGACGGAACCAAGAATGTCGTTGGTTCAGCAGCTGATGTTACCAAGAATGTTGCCGTGAACGTCGCTGATAGGACCAGCAATGTTGCTGGCAAACTTTGGGACGGAACAAAGGGAGCTGCTGAAAAGACTGGCGAGGTTGCTGGTAATGTTTGGGACGGAACAAAGAACACTGTGGGCTCAGCTGCTGATGCCACAAAGAATGCCGCCTCGGGCGCCGTTGAGAAAACTGGTGAAGTCGCCGGTAAGGTTTGGGATGGTACCAAAGGTGCTGTCGGCTCTGCCGCTGACGCTACGAAGGGAGCTGCTGAGAAGACTGGCGAGGTTGCTGGTCAGGCTTGGGATGGAACCAAGAGTGCCGTCGGCTCAGTAGCCGATGCCACCAAGGACGCTGCCGCTAACGCCGCACATAAGACCACCGATGTAGCTGGCAAGGTATGGGATGGAACCAAAAACGTTGTTGGCTCCGCTGCGGATGCTACAAAGGGCGCTGTCGAGAAGACTGGTGACGTTGCTGGCCAAGCTTGGGATGGAACCAAGAATGCTGTCGGATCAGTAGCTCACGCAACCAAGGACGCCGCCGCTAACGCTGCTCACAAGACCACCGATGTTGCTGGCAATGTTTGGGACGGAACCAAGAATGTCGTTGGTTCAGCAGCCGATGTTACCAAGAATGCTGCCGCGAACGTCGCTGATAGGACCAGCAATGTTGCTGGCAATGTTTGGGACGGCACAAAGAACGCTGTAGGTTCAGCTGCTGATGCCACCAAGAACGCCGCTTCAAACGTCGCTGATAAAACCAGCGATATTACTGGCAAGGTTTGGGATGGAACCAAGGGTGCCGCTGAGAAAACTGGAGAAGTTGCTGGCAATATTTGGGGCAACACAAAGAACGCTGTAGGTTCAGCTGCGGATGCCACGAAGAATGCTGCCTCAGGAGCCGTTGAGAAGACTGGCGACGCCGCCGGTAAGGTTTGGGATGGCACTAAAGGTGCCGTCGGCTCTGCCGCTGACGCTACGAAGGGAGCCGCTGAGAAAACTGGCGAGGTTGCTGGCCAAGCATGGGATGGAACCAAAAATGCTGTCGGCTCAGTAGCTCACGCAACTAAGGACGCTGCTGCTAACGCCGCCCACAAGACCACAGATGTTGCTGGCAATGTTTGGGACGGAACCAAGAATGTCGTTGGTTCAGCAGCTGATGTTACCAAGAATGTTGCCGTGAACGTCGCTGATAGGACCAGCAATGTTGCTGGCAAGCTTTGGGACGGAACAAAAGGAGCTGCTGAAAAGACTGGCGAGGTTGCTGGCAATGTTTGGGACGGAACAAAGAACACTGTGGGCTCAGCTGCTGATGCCACAAAGAATGCCGCCTCCGGCGCCGTTGATAAAACTGGTGAAGTCGCCGGAAAGGTTTGGGATGGAACTAAAGGCGCCGTCGGCTCTGCGGCTGATGCTACAAAAGACGCTGCCTCCGATGCCGCTGAAAAGACAGGCGAAGCAGCGGAGAAAGTTTGGGACGGAACAAAGAATGTGGTTGGTTCCGCATTTGACACCACAAAGAACGCAGTGGGCTCCACGGCCGAAGCAACAAAGGGTGCAGCTTCCAATGTAGCTGACAAGACTTCCGAAGTTGCTGGCAATGTTTGGGAAGGAACAAAGAATGCTGCAGGCTCAGTTGCCGAGGCAACTCACAAAGCCGCAGACAACACAAAGAATCTCGCTTCGAAAATTTGGGATGACACCAAGTCAAAGACAGACTCAGTGGGAGACTCCTCCGTAAACTTTGCCAAGTCAGCGTGGGACGATACCAAGTCAACCACCCACGAAGCAGTCAACAAAACCAAAAACACAACCGCTAACATTGGAAGCTCAGTCGGAGGGTTCTTGGGATCAGCTTGGGACAAAACGAAAGACTCAGCAAACTTCTTAGGTAGCTACGACCCTGCTCAGGCTTCACGATCAAAAACATTAAAATGTCATCCATTTACTTAGCTGAAGAGTCCAAGTCACTAGCCAAGGATGGCTACGACCATACCGGAAAAGCCCTGAGCTCAGCTGGAGACTCGGCCGAATCAGGCTGGGAATTCACAAAATCATCGGCCTCTGATGCTGGTGAGACACTGAAGTGGGGCCAATATCATTCGAGCAAAGTTTTCACATTTTATCTCTGTTTTCAGCTCACAAGACCGGCGATGCGGCATCAAACCTTTTCGGGAAATTACACCTTTCCAAATAGAGACGCCTTCACCCGCAAACACACGCAAACATTGCTGTGTATCTCGAACCACTATGCTAATGTTATGATTATTGTTATCGCCATTTGTAATCTGTACATTTAAGAGTTTTAATATTTTGGACAATCATCATTTGTATTATATGAATATTTTTAATAAATTTTATTATTAAAAAACAAGAAATGCAAAGCGAGCGAGCAGTCCGTATTCCCCATTCAATAGAGCAATAGAGCAATAGAGTCAAATGAGGCGACTGGAAGAACGGATGTGAGACCCTTGGTTTGTCCGACTCGAGGCACGATCAGGTGATCAGGTGATCGATAGCTCGTTTTGATATCAATAAAGCGGTAAGAAGTGAACCATTCTGTTCCACGCTGTTCAATCACCCACTTGAGTATGGGCAGAACAAAAATTGTGTATTCATTCCGCTTCGAAAATATCGAATTTCTTGGAAATAACTCACCTGGCTTTTCGCGCCTGATTGAA